>JABFEA020000050.1:6451087-6475976 GCA_019775915.2 Cyphomyrus plagiostoma | reverse complement strand
CCCCCCCCCCCCCCCCCCCCCCCCCCCCCCCCCCCCCCCCCCCCCCCCCCCCCCCCCCCCCCCCCCCCCGAAAGGAGACTCACTTGTAGATCATAATACAATCACACTCCACCGCGTTTTACCTCAGGGAAGTCGGCATATTAAAAGTCACCTGACAGATGCCAATATCAGTCCTCCTGACAGGTGTCTCAGTTTCTCGGTGCCATTTTCTTGACAACAGCCAGGCTTCCTCCACCCCAGCTGCCAGTCCCCCTTTTTCCGGCTGAATGGGGGCTTCCTTTCATTCTCTCCTTCCAGAATCGCACCAAATCTCACACACACACACACACACACACACACACATACCTCCTGATTGCAGCAAGAGCTCCCTCACACCATCGCTGGCCTGTGCAAATTTGCATGGAGACTCTCTGTCCTTTTCTGTACTGTGCAAAACACTCAGGCAGTTTTCTTAGGCAGTGGTTAAGGCTATTTATCTGGATAGTAAGTGTGTATTTGTTCAGATCACAAAATGCATATGCGAGTTAAGAGTAGCACAATAAAAATTAGCAGGAATTTCTTCTGTTCTTCAGAAAGTTACTGATTTCTAGTTTGGTGGCTAGATGAACACCGCTTTAGTTCCCAAACCTCTCCTCATGGGCACCTCAGTCATTCTATAATTTCGTTAAATTTCACCAGCAGCCTACTTAATTACATTAGTTAAATTAATTGATGAGGTATTGTTTAGTCAAACATGGTACGCTAGTGGTCGAGTGTTAAAAAAACTTGATTGTATTAAATTGTTGCTGCAATGTTTGAGATTTTAAGAGAGGTTTTGAAATGCATAAGCTGACACAATTTTACAGACATAATATCATATTCTGCATTCCATTTGAGCTCGTAACTTGGAAATTCCAAGTTCCTAGTCAGAAATTTCTACTGGAACGCCCCCTGATGTCGGAATTCAAAAGGAGGAATCTACACAACCCTGCGCTCAGAATTCAAGATGGCCACCCCCTTTACCAACAGAAATAAAAGCTGTAGTTTTATAGTGTTTATTAGCACTTATATGTTATTTGTGGCTCATTAAATCAGTCGTACACACAGTACTATCCAACCACTATCTGTGAACGTGTTGCTATGGTGTTTTTATGCACAAAAAAGCCACATAATATGTTTCTTTCAACTGATATTGCTGACAACGGCTAACAATTAACTGGGTTTGAACTGGGGTCGGATTCAGAAAGCAGGATTTCTTGATTAGCCAGACAACTTGACAGATTTAAGGTAGTCTGAGCTAAACAAAGATAAAGGGCATTTAAACCTGGGTAAATTAAATCTTGCAAGTTATCCAGCTAAGCAAGAAATCTTGCTTTTTGAAATGCAACTATAGTTTTGCACTAACATGAAGATCATTAAAACATTTTCACTGACTAAAACACAGTTCTGTAGATAGATAGATAGATAGACAGATGACCTCTAAGTCAACCTACAAACCCACGAATCCAACCACATCCGAAATTTTGCTCCATGGTCCATTGTACGCAATGATAACATTATCACCACTGCCAGGTGAAGGGAATAACATTGATTTTCTCGTTACAATGCCATAATATATTAGCCAGGTGTTGATGTTTTGGAAATAGATAAAATGGACAAGCGTAAGGATCTTTGACACGGGTTAGACAACTGCGTCAGAGCATCTTCAAAACAGCAGGTTTTGTCAGATGTTCCCAGTATGCAGTGGTCAATATCTATAAAAAAGGGTCCAAGGAAGGGCAACCAGTGATCCAGGGATGGGGTCATGGGCGTCCAAGGTGCACTGATACCTATGGGAAGCAAAGGTTAGCCTGTGTGGTCCAATCCCACACAAGAAATTGCTGAATAAGTTAATTCTGGCTATGATATGAAAGGTATCAGAACACACAGCTTGCTGCATAGCCACAGACCTGTCATGCTGACCCCTGTCTACAGCTGAAATATCTACAATGGTCATGTGATTTCCGGGTTTGATGAGTCACATATTCTGTTATATCATATGTTGCAGACCAAGCACACCCCTTCATGGCAGTGGTATCCCCTGATGGCAATGGCCTCTTTCAGCAGGATAATGCGAGAAAAGTGTGCAGGAATGGTGTGAGGGACGTGAAAATGAGTTCATGGTGTTGGCTTGGCCTCCAAATTCCCCAGATCTCAATCTCATCAAGCATCTATGGGATGTGCTGGACAAACAAGCCTGATCCATGGAGACCCCACCTCACAACTTACAGGACTTAAAGGATCTGCTGCTAAGGTCTTGGTGCCAGATACCACAGGACACCTTCAGAGGTCTTGCGCAGTCCATGCCTCCACGGATCAGAGCTGTTTAGCAACACAAGATGGACCCAGATAATATCAGCCTGGTGGTTTTAACATAATGGCTGATTGGTGTAATTCTGAATACTGCATATTAGTTGGAGTTGGCTTCCATTGTTCATTTCGGAGTGAGCTGAACAGTGAAAAATTCCACATCCACCACTATATTTTTCAATACCCTCCGGGTTTTCTTTAAATGTCCAAACACCCTCGATCCAACCCCAGCACCTTACGCGCTTGTCGTTTACCGTACAGAACAAAGTACTCACACCAAAAAAAAGCAGTGATCTAAACCTGTCAGGCTCTGAAGACGATCGAATCAGGGGAGATTCTGGTTTGATTAAATATTTATTTCGCTGTTTTGTTTTATATTTTAGATAGATATGAGTGACTGGGAGGAAAGTTTACCGTCGCGGGCTCTGTCAGTGTTGACAGTTTGATGTACGGAGCTTCTCAGCGTCTCTCCAGACAGGCCTGCTTTCCGAACATCTAGCGCAGGTGATACGGATGGAGAAGTGAAAGAAATAAGATACTTTACAAGACGGTTTGGAAGGAAACATAAATATTTAATCAAAACCACATTTACGCACACAAACAAACAACAAAAAAAGTGCACGCCGTCTGCCTGCGCGTCCTGTCCCACGGCACTCTTTCTCTCACTCCTGAAAAGTTCGTTCAGCAGCGTCGGCATGGCGACGGGGGGACGGGGGGGGGGTGCATTGATTTCTGTATATGCGCTTGTAGCCCTCCTACGTCGGGTCTAAGCGAGCAGTTCAGCCGTGATCTTCTTTTTTTCTGAGATCACAGTGCTCTTTGCTCGAGGTTTGCGGAGGTGCTTGTATGCTGTGTAATGTGTCAGTTTACTATTTGCTCACGAGAAGAGTCATCCCGACAGACGGCGCTCAGAAAGCTAAGCGGTAGGAGAAATCGCTCAGCGATGGTGGGCGGGAGACTGTGAGACAGACTGGCGTCCTGTCCAAATTGTGCCCCGCCTCACATGCTGTGGATCCTAGGACACCATGAACCTTTAACGCATAGGAGGTAATGGAGGATCAATGGATGGATGGATACCAAAGGCATAAAAGACTTAAAGAGTGTTAGAGTTTTGCATTATTAATTTAGTCGCAAAAAAAAAAAAATATGAACAAAAACCCAGAAACCAACAAGGCGCTACTTGTGAACGCTTAGCATGTTTATTAGCATGTTAGCAAAAAACAGTAAACAGCAAGCAAGCCTCTCCGGAGTGCAAGTAAAGAGGGCTGTCCCAGCCCATTTAAACTCATGCTGTGTTAATGGCCCACCATCGGGGGTGTAAAATTCACCATTATAGTGAGTGTTTCGTTCTGCGTTAAGAGTACGAGTTTGTGTACGGACTGGAGACCAACTCCACGTAATGTTTGCGCGTCCCCATAGCGCATGGTTTCACAGACGTAGGTGGAACTAAGGCTTAACTACTCAGCTGGATAATGTATCGATATATGTTATTTGGCGGGAGATGCTCTATACTGATGCATGCCGTTTATTTGTTTTCCATGTAGGAGGCGCAGTGGCACCCGCGCCAGTCCTGGCCACTCCCTTCCTCCTCAGCCCCCACCACCCCCTTTGGGATCAGAGAGCCAGGGCTGAGGCTATGTATGCAAATGCAGGAAATCGTCAAGTGTCTCCGGGTGCGAGCGTCAAACGTTATCGGTGCATCGTCGGTGGGGAAACGGTGGCCCGGAAGATGACAGCTGGCATCAGGGAAGTGCCTTCACATCCCAAAAAGCCACGTTCCGGGGAATGCCGGAGGAGCCACGCTGACAGGGGCGATAATGAGGCACTAACGGCCGCCACAATCCAAAAGGGGAAGAAATTAAAGAAACACAAGGAATGGGAAGGGGTGGGGGAACGGCTTGGCTGTCAGCATTTGATTTAATTTGCCATTTTGAAACTCCGTGCAAACAAGTCGCGTTTAGCGATGTTTTTGACGTCCCGCAGACCTCCCCCGGAACAGACGCGGGCGTCACGCCGTCAGCGCAGAGGAGAACCTAAGGAGCGCCACGCGCTGTCACTGCAGAGTAGCCTTTGAACCGTGAGCCTGCTGCCCCCGCTGGTCTTCGGTGACTCAGCCTGCCTGTGGGACACATGTGCCCGGGCCTCTCCATCATGCCAGGACAGATGTCTAGGCCTGCACACAGTCCGCAGTTTGATGTTCCTTTTTGTCGCTACAGGACACCCCCCCACCGAGTGCCCCGGGCCCGCTGCAGACCGCCCCCCCTGGCATGCCCTAACCCCAGCCACATGTTTTCTGACCTCGCCTGCCTGGCGTTGTCCGTCCACCAGGTCGGGGGCCCAGCAGGTGAGGCCGAAACATGGCGGTTCTCTGCCTGCAACAGGTCCACAGCTGCTCGACCCAGGCCCCGTCTGACTCGATTCACAGTGACACCGCCTGCGCACGTCAAGATCTGCAGCAGATCAAAGATCCGAGGAACTTATCTGACTGGGTTATTGGTATATAAAGTGGCATGTAGCGTTTGACACTCCTTGCCTGTTCGAGAGACAATGTCATCCCACAAAACACGATCATCTTCTGTTACTCATCACTTTTTACTCATCTTCTTTTATTTATCTTCTTTTACTCATGTTCTCACTGTAAATCCCAAGCAAAGCAGATCCTAACCCCCCCCCCCCCTTCCACCACCCCCGATAATGTCATTGTTTTCCTGGTAATTATCGGCACTCAATTAGAAGCGCGCACAGATCTATTGTAAGAAAAACTGGGATCCCTAAGGTTGTTGACATTGGCCGAGTGGGAAGACGGGGCTTTTTTGGCCAATGGCGAGATCCGGCAGGATTCATCTCGCCGCCTCTCGCCGTGCGTGCGGAATACGGAATGTTCTAGAATACCAGACAGGCATTCCCCCCCCCCCTTTCTTTTTTCTCCCCCTTGCGAGATTTTGAATCCGCCACATCGAGCAGCTTGCCCAAGCCGACATGTCCTGGCACGCCGCCTCACTTCCTGTCTTGTTTTGTGTGTGGGGTCTTGTGAAAAATCGCGACGCAAGTGTTGGATCAACAGCGACGAGCGTCTCGAGCGCGAGCATGTTGAACCCCCTTGCACGCGCTAAACCCGCGTCGCGCGCGATTCTCACGTCGCTTCTGTTCCAGGGGCCTCGCGCACTTTTTCATTAGTTCCTCGAAAACCTCTCTCCCGCCTTCCATTCATAACTGTTGACACCGGGATGTTTTTTCCCCCCCCACCCTGTTTTTATCAGTAATCCCCCCCACACCCCACCCCGCAGCACGCCCTACCCCCACTTCACTCCATTTCCAGCCACTTTGATGGGGTGCCAGTAAGCTCCCAGAATCCTCTGAGTCATCTACCCCCACTATAATGCCACCCTTCTTCATCTCCCCATCTCTCTTTCACTCTCTGTTTTTCATTTTCCCTTTTATCTGCCCAGTGCTGTTTTTTTTTTTTGGCCTCCACTAAGGACAGTATGTGTTGGATAGCAGCTGCAAAAGGCCTCACAAATGCTGCCTGACGAGAAGTGACAGCTCTGTACATCTCAGTGCCACTGACAGCTGACAGATGGATACCACTCACACACAGCAACACCAGAAGAATAAGGGGAAAGGACCCCCCCGGGGATGACTTGCCTGCATTACTCTCTGTTCATAGGGCAGCTTTTGATTGAGTGTTGCTGAGCATAATAAATCCACCAATACCCTGCCAGCTCTCCCTCTATCTCCCTCTCTCATTCTCTCCTTTTATTTCTCTCTCTCCAAATGTCCTGACTCACCCCCATCTCTATCTTTTCGCTCTTCCTTTTTCTCCTCTTTGATTCCCTCCCCGTTTTTTTCTCTCTCTCCCTCTCTCTCTCTCTCTCTCTCTCTCTCTCTCTCCACGGGCTATTTTCGCAGAACACACCGGAAAGAGCAGCGGGGATGTGTTACCCCATTTATGTGGCACAGGAAAAAACAAAACAAAACAAAAAAATTGAAAGGCCAAATCCCCCACAAATGAGAGACATCTCGCTCCTGTCTGTCTAAAACGCCTGCCCTGCGTTTCTTTTGCTTAACGCTCACCTAGAGAAGGACAGAGGTATAATATAAAGCACAGGCTGGCTCAGTGCCCAGCCTCTAATGCTCGTCTCGGACGATGCCCTGGATATTGGCAGTATCACGTTCACAGCCATCCCGGTCTCTACCCCTTTACCGAATAAATGTCTGTGACCAGGTGAGCTTGATGGCAAAAAATAATTTGCTCCCCGCTCACAGGACTGAGCTGCTACTGTAGCCCAGATTCTAGGGGGCCGGGTTTTGGAGACTTTGAGAGTCAGGGCGTGATGCTGGAGGTGGGGCCAAGGAGGGCGCCCCTTCCTCGCATGACGTGTAACCAAGTCCATTTAAACCTTTGAAGTCCATCGGTGCTGAAGCCGTATGAGATTTCGGAAGGACTCAAAATGGAAGGAAGGAGGGTGAGACCAAGACGTCCAGGAGCACGTAGGAAGCTGCTTGTTAGCTACTGGCGCCCCATTTAATCACTTGTAAATGTGGCGATGCCCTACACCGCCGTCTAAGTCCTAAAGACCTTCTTTTTAAGTTCTAGAGCAGAAACATGATCTTTTAGAGCAGGCAGAGGAGGAATGCTTCACCATCATGCTGGCTATCACTGGGCTGTCACGTTCGGTTACATAGCAACAGGGAAAAGTTGTAGACAAAAAAAGAGGAGGAAAAAAGAGGGAAGGGCCTAATTTGAAACATCCAGCATCCATCTGTTTATGTTTTCAGGAACAAAAAGCGTTATTTCCAGTTCAATCAATAGGCATCCTTATTAGGCCAGGGAGGAATAGTCTGCTGCTGAATACCGATGGCCGTCTCGCTCTGCGATTTTGACGTGGCGAAGACAGGGCTGGCCGAGGCATGCCAGCGCTCTGCGGAGAGCAGCCAGTCGCTACGGCGACGGGTAGAGACTTTTTTTTTGATGGGGGGAAAAAAAAACTGCTCCATTTTCTCTCCTCCAGGAGGTCCAATCTGTGGCCGGATGCCAGCATGCTCCACCAAGAGCCAGACGGTCTGTTTCTTTGCTCCAGATTTAAACAGATAGCATGGCAGGAGAGGCTGCTCACAGCCGCCCGGCCTGACTCGGGGTTTGAAGGTGCATGCTGCGCGGATGGGGGCCGTCGTGGGGCTGGGGGTCATCGTGGGGCTGGACCCCGGGTCTCTGGGCTGGTACACCTTCTCCCTTCCATACCCACTCTGTCATAGGTACGTGCACATTGTTATTCACTGACTGGCCAGACTTGGCAAACCATAATTACAGTAGTCAGTTCTAATCAATCAATCAATCTATCTATCTATCTATCTATCTATCTATCTAGACTGTCAGTGATTGAATGGTTATGATAGGGGACACAAATGTTAAAAGCTGTCAGGGGACATGGGGGGGGGGGTGAATCTGCTACCTTATTCAAGGCAGACCCAGGAAGTAGATAAAGGGGCAAAGCGGGGGATACTTATGCTGGCTTCAGCTTGCTTTGGCCTTGTTGTCCTGACCTGCCTGTGCTCCAGGGAAGGGGCCGCTATACATGTGACAAGAAAGTCTGTTCACTCCGTGTTCGCCATCGCCTATGAGAAACGCCACCTCATGCGTTCTGCTTAAACCACTGTGGTGCCGAAATGACCCAGCTCAGACCTGATCGATAGTGTGGGACGTATAAACCAATCACGTGTCACTGTGATTCCTATGAAGTGTACCACTGTGTGTTTATTTAACGCGAAAGACAGACTACATCATAAAAAAGGTTTATTCTTGTTTTTAGGCTCTAGGGGAGATTTAGCACAAGTCACACTTAGACGGCTAAGTGACTAGAGCTCTTTGATGGATCTGCCCGTTATGTTTTGTCATGTAGTGCTGCTGTTTGATAACTGTGACCGCTCAGCTAGCCTGAAGGCCAAAAACCATTTTAGATGGTTATCTTTGTGCTTTGGGTTAATTTCATGCCTTGTCTGGACAATGACAGAACCGGGTACCACCTGCAAGCCCCTATCTGATTGGTTATCTGGCCATCTGTGAAATGATTGACACATGACAGTGACCTATTAGTCCTCAGGTTATTGCATCGTTCTCTGCCTCGATGGCTGGCTTGTGCTGACAGGAGCTGAAAGATAAATGCATGCTCTTTGAGTTGATCCTACTTCTAAAGCAGAAAATCACCTGATAGTATGTATGCACTCATCTCAGCTTATTGTGTGCTGAGTAAACGTTTGACAATATGATTACTGGATCTACTGACTATGGATTATCATTCTGTTCAACAAAGACCCTGATTCAAAAAGACATACAGCACACTTAAATTAATCCCTATTCGTACACAGTATAATGTCGACTAGTTATGCTATTAAGACCTTTTATCAAAAGAAAGAAGTCTCTTTCAAGTTTATCTGCTCATCCATCTTCCATAACTGCTTACTCCATGTAGGATTATGGGGGAGCTTGGTGCTTTTCCCAGGAAACACAAGGGGGTGCCCTGGAGGGAACGCCACTGCACAAACCCTCACACACCACACAAAACTTATACATGTCAAGTCACTAACATCATGTGTTTCAATTACAGAAAATGGGGTAATACTAGGTAATACAGGTTATATAGATAGATAATTAATTAAATTACAATTTAATCTCATTAAGCAAAATTAAAGACAAATTTGTGGTCTGGAAATTCATTATGGCTCATTTTTTAACTAATATTTTGGCTACTGATGATGTTAAACAGGACACAGTTTGGAAATCTTTAGATTGACTTCATGTTTATGAAAGTCCTTGCAGGGCAGTGTTTCCCAATCTGGTCCTCGGGGACCCTAAAACAGTCCCTTTTTGGCCCCTCCCAGGTCTCTGCCAGACAGTCCTAGTTTTTGGGAATACAGAGGGGGGAAAGCAAAACCATGGGCTGTCTGCATATCCCTGAGGACTCAGTTGAGAAACACCGATCCAAATGATTGACTCTTAATCAGTAGCATCCAAGTTCAGAGGGCCGCGTTCAGGAATTCCAGGAGGTCAAGGCCTTTTGGGCTCCCTGAAATAACAGACTCATCAGGCCAGCAGGCCGAACACCTCGCCCAAACCAAAAAGGGAGTATTGCATGCAGAAGATGAGTTATCTCTCATTAATGTCAAAGTCAGGCATCCACAGATTCAATCCTTGGAATGTAATGTAAAAATCGAAAGTTAAATGTCCAGGAAAGTCGTTTTTTTTTCTTCTTCTTCAGTATTATGCGGGTCTCAGATTTCCCCGTCCAATCAAGGATTATAATCCGTTTTTATCAAAGCTTTCTCCGCAGGCAGCCCGGAGAGCCGCAGAATACACAATGTTTTCTTTTTTATCATGGATCCATTTTCTGGCACCAAAAATTGTGTCTGATAGCAGAGAGCGCGGCGATGGGTCTCGGTGGAGATGGGCCATTGTTACCACAGTCTCGCAGCATATTGGCAGCTGACGTGCTGTCCGTGTACACCTGTCACTCACGGGGAGCTGGGTGCAGATGGGCCATGGTGGGCGCAGGGGGGGTGGGGGGTTATTCCATGCCTGCCTCCCCGCCTCTGCCTCTGCTCACGCAGATGCCCGTGCCTGCATACGTTCCTCCAGATGCTAGCAGCTCCCATTTGTGAGCCCCGTGTTGCGGGTGGAGGAAAACCGGAAAAACCTTCCCTGTTTTTCTTAGATGCTCGGCAGTGGAGACAATGGATGCGGAACTGTGAGCGCATGCCAGCCAGGGGACATCGCTGGTCAGGTGACGCTGGACGTGCCTCAGTCACTAGGCAATTACATGCTGCTCTAAGGCTCTGCTGCGACAGCCTGCAGACATGGGTATGATATGTGCATCCCTATTACCTGTGATTACATTTCAGTCTGCATTGATACGATCCAGCAGTTTAAAACTCAGATTAAATTCGCATTCACTTTTGCCAGTGTTCATCGGTACTGGTTATCCGTGTGTGTTATAATGGCCACTCATAATGTGCCCAAAATTAGATATTTTTTAAATGAAGTTAATTAAATGTATGGCTTGCACACGTAGTTTCCAGGATTGGCTGCAGATCTCCATGACAAGTGTGTATAGAAACTGGATGGATGGAAGCCATCTCTCTCTTTCTTTTTATTATATTAAACAAGATAAATGAAATAAGAAAATACTAAAGATATAAAAAATAGATTAGTCATGCCTGGTTGCGCCAGTCGTCACATTCATAAGTAAATTTACCTCGTGCCACAAACAAATCCTGAAATCACTGTCAATTTTGTGTATGGGGGCTGAGGGGGGTGTGGCCTATGGCTGACCAGGTGACTAAGAGCATGCATATTGATTAATTCCACCGATGCTCAGTTCTGCTTGATTTGTCTAAATGGCTGTGATTAGGCCAGCCTTCAAAGCCCAGATTGGAGTCTTGACAATGGAAACCTTTCCAGTGATGTCTTCCCAATCCAAGACCCTCTGACTGTCCCTGAGAGGAACACTAGTGATCCTGCTCTCTGTCCATCCCCCTGTCCTGGGCGTCTGTTTGCTGTCACGACCAGAAGAGACGCACTCTCAGGTTAGTACTGAGTCACCCCAGTTCAATTTGGTACACGACGTGCGCAAGGCGACAGGCAACACTCGAGGAGCTGACAGATAGATTAGCATCGTCCCAGCGCTGCCAGGCAGGTTCTTTCCACACAGATACAGCTGGAAGCTTACAGAGCTATTTTCATTACTTATTACTGAACCTTTTCCCGGAAACGGTCAGCGAGGAGCAGACATTATATGTGGAATAGATGGTGAAGATTCATAAGGGGTCTCCTGTCTAATAACAGTAATATTAACTCTTGAGAAAGGCAGCTGAACACTGAACATGGACAACAAATACACAGCTGTGGCCACTGAGTTGAACTGGACGTCACTTTGAGCCAATCTGGTTTCCAACTCATCACTGGAAACAGCTCAGATCCAAATGCTACAGTGGTACTGCTCTGTGAATATATGATATATGACCTGTCACAACGTATTATAAAAGTTAAAAATAGAATATAAGCCATATTGGGTGCTGGAGAAAACAAATGTGAAATCCTGCTCTATTAGTGGTGAACCGCAGACTCCTGCAGTGGTTACTCTTGTTGGCTTTCACTGGGCCAGTCGTCTTTTGGTAAGCCAGCTAACCTGTCAGAAATATGAGATGAACTCAACTAAAGCTGGGTATCAGACGAGGATGGCATTGGTCCTGAGCTCTGGACAGTCTGCTGCAGCATTAAGGAGCATCTGTCCTCTGCTAGTCACACTTCCTACTCTCTCATTCTATCATGCTCTGTTACTCTCCCCTACTGGCACCCAAGTTCATAACCATACTCTCTCCCCGCCCCCATCTGGAACCATTATGCCCTCACGGCCTAAGAGAATAAATCAGGCACTTCTCAGCTGTTGTGGAAACACTGCACAGCAGACACACACAAAGGAAGTCCCCCTGGACGCCGAGCCCAGTCACGGTGAGAGGGAGGCCCGAGATGCGAATTTCGCCTGCCTTGACAAATTTAGCAGTGTGTTAGCGGTAAGTGGCTGGTCTGTGTACCGAGGACAGCGACCCGGGGAGCATGTCGCATCAGACACGGGACACCAACCTGCTTTAAAACCTGCAGATAAATTAAACAAATCAACACCAAGAGGTGGAGATATTTAAAAAAATTTAGAAACAAGCTACTTTTCTGGGTTTTTATATTTGATAAAATGGTTTATTAAACCATTAAAACCACTAAGAAAGCCTCCAGTGTTTTACCAACTTAAAATGAAAAATAATACAATTTACTTAATGTGATTAACTCTGTTTTTCTGTCCTCCTGAAGCAGAGCGGGCAGGGGAATACGGGAATGTCAAACACATTGGCATGAGAGAGGCAGCAGGGATCTGGCAAGTATTGTCATCATAGGTGGAAAATGTCAATACTGCAGCCTCGCTTCTGGCAGGCCGCACCTCAGCGGGGAAACAGCAGTATCTAAAGCTCTCCATCTCATTACTTGCAGGCACTCGTCCTGTCAGTCATCGAATGGCGCCGTTGCGTTCAGCTGTTGTGCATTACTTACCCTCTGTCTCTTCCGCCTCGTCACTTGACCTTTCGAACGCGCAGAGACGAGCGCTTCACAGCAGGCCAAAACCCGCGCCGTGGTAGAGTAGGCATCCAGAGAGGCCGGAGTCACTCGGCCCGCGTTCCTGTCACCGGCCCGGGCTCCTGTCACTTGTATGTCAGGCGACAGCTCCGAGGGAGGGGCCTCTTGCTCACATGAGCAAAGTAGGATACAATACAATTTCCTATCTCGTCACTCGTGGGGAAAGTACATAAACGATATGGAAGTGAAGGATCTCCTCTTGCTTCTCCGTCCACCTTGGGGAAATATTTCGAATGCCACGCGATATTCCTGACGAAATCGGAGTGACACACAAATGCAAAATAGTACCATGCTGGGTAACGTGCCTGTGTAGTCTGTATGATTTATCATAGCTACATTAAATATTTGTATTTGCAAAAGTGAATGACGGGTTAAGTTATGAGTTATACACGTTGGTCCTGTCACGACAGCAGAAAATGGAAAAAAAATACAGGTATCTAATACAAATCAGAAATCTACTTGGGACGAATGAATAGATGAATGAACTTATGTATGAATGAGTGAACGAACAAGAATGTCCCAAGCAGTTCTCCTGATCTTTAGCTAAGGGCCTGATCTTTAGGGTGAACCGGCTGCTGAACTGTTTAACGGTGCTCCTCTAGGGGAGACTGCCAGGCCCACAGAGTCAACGGGAAGCCGGGTGCAAAATGAACTGGCGCTTTATCAAGCGTCGCCCTTAATTTGCAACACCATACACCTGTTAGACAGAGCCGATAGCGGGCGCTTGCCAAGCAGGGGGCTGCACTGTCTGACAGTACTCCGTTACCCTTTGTAATCAGCGAGAGCTCTGCAGATGGCATCCAAGTTAAACGTACAGCACGCTATTTAAAAATAAAGGAAAGGGGCTTCATACTGGCGATGGGAATGATTAGCGGTTAGTAAGGCACGTACGATCAAATGGGTGGCTGCTCCCGTGTGGGGGCGTACCTGTACCGGTTATAGCGCCTCACGCTGGCTGGCTGCTGGTATTGCCTTTAGAAGGATGACATCTAGAATGTTCTGCATTAGGTTCCAGTGGAGGAGGAAAGTAGCGTTTTTATAATGTCATAGTGTAACATCTTATGATGCTATTGTTTTACGACAGATAATGAGGAGACTGTTAATTAAAATATACACATTATGGGATATTACCCATAAACGGTACATATGAATAATACTGACAATTAAAAGACTGCAATGTATATAATTTATGCCATATGACAAACACTGCCGACTCTGCAGTCTTATGCAAAATTCAAAGTTACTGTTTTTTTTCCAAGATGACTAAAAAGGTAAAATCGTTCACATTTTGTGCTCGCAAACCATGCCACCTTTTTCCTTGTTTTTCACGCCAATTTTAGTCATGATGGTCCCACTGTCTGAGGCTTCCTGGACAAACTGGGGATGAGCGGCCATCACAGGAGGCCTCGTCTCGATCAGCGAAGTGACGCGATCCTCGGAGGGAGCGGCTGACAGCTCACACGGACCCAGTCCCTCACTCTCAAGCCGGTAGCCATTTTCATTTTTGTTGCTTTACAGGCATGAACACGAAAGACCCAGCGGCCAGATGGACAATGCCTTGGATTTATTTTTTTTAATTATGCTTGTTTTCTTGACCCCTAATTCTTTGATAAATATTCCCTTGAGGCTACTGACGTTTCTGTGGAACTCAAGTCCTACGCAGTTCTGAGAATCGATTTTTCCCGCTCTATACAAAGCCCTGGAATATCATAATGCTGTGTATCATAATGGCATTCCAAGTGACTGTTCTTCCTGGAGCAGCAATCCGAGACTCGTTCGGGGGAACACAAAGCTCTTTGTGCCTGCCTGTTCCCAGTGACCCTGCCAGTAGGGGGCGCCCATCCCTGCACCATACTTTACCAGGTCTCTCTTTTTCTGCGGTTAACTCTCCTTGGCCTCCTTTCCTGTTGTTATTTCTTTATTATTTTTCCATTTTTAATCTTCCAGGCCAAAGAGTCCGGACGGCACGGAAAGAGCCCTCAAACTATGGCCGTATCAGGCTCCGAACACCGTCTGTCGACGTGGGCTCCTCCCCAGGGATTAGCGATGGCCACACGCCTGGATGACCGGCGCTACGGAGGATAAATCCAGGCATCAGGGCTGGCAAAGAAGGCAGGGGAATACAGAGGGGGGAAAGCACAAAATCTGCCATGAAACTTAATCAAAAAAAAGGTCATGTTGGGGAGTGAGGAACAGATTAAATTAGCATAGTATTAGATATGGAAAATGATTTCTGTCAAAATCATCCTTACCACAATTATAATATGTTAATTACGTATTTCATTAAGGAAGTTGATTATGGTTCACAGATGAAATCATGCAGGCGACGACACCTGGAAGGAGCCACTGAAGCCCGAAATCACTCTCTCTCTCTCTCTCTCTCTCTCTCTCTCTCTCTCTCCCTCCTTCTGTCTCCCTGTTCCTCTTCCTCTCTTTCCCCATTTCCCTCTCTCACACATCCTGTCTTCCTGCTTTCTGTCTCTTTGCTTTTGAAGAAAAGAGAAAAAATGTCTTCATGTTACTGTGTGACGTCAGACATATCTGCAATAATGTACAATATAATTTAATTAACAATATAATATACAGAATTACCCATTAATTATACAGATTACCATACACCAAACTATTCTCCATAACCGGTGCAGGGTCACCAACCTGCTAAGAAATTAAGATGCCTGTTTTATAACCACTCCTAGCTGAATTATTATACAGGACAGATGTGTTGCCAGTCACTTCCTGGTTGATCCTAAAGGGCACCAATAAACCAGGGTCTGGAGGTGTGTTCAGCCAATGGCTGACTAGTGCAAGACATCCCTACCTGCCTTTGGTTTCAGTTTTAAATGGTGCTATATAGAGGGTTCAGAAGGGCAAGTACTGCTCTAAGTTGGATAATGGCACCTAACTAACATTCCTTGACTATCAAGTTTTTAAAATTGGTTCCTTTATAAGCCAGCAGGTATTTACAAGCTGTTTTTGTTGGTCTTGCTGTATGAATGCGGCATGTTTTCCATATCGGCCAGCTTCTGGAAGCTTGAAATGAACTAATTACAGGGGAGTGAAGCCACCTGTTGATCGGTTAGAAACTGGCCAGTTCAACCCCGTTCTATCACAAGTCAAAAATCTGCAGACTTCCAGCCAAAGTAGGTTTAAGGAAACGATGATATCAAATTATTACAATAGTAAATATTCCAAAGTCTCAAGTATTAAAACAGTGGGCAAGTGCTATGATTCATTATGGGGTGGTTTTTGGTTCCTTGTGCGTCCCACGGCTGCTCTTATTGGGTTTACTGAGATCCAGCCCCCAGCAGGTCATTACCAGCATCAAGAAATCAATGGCTTCAGGGATAGGAGATTCAAAATGGGGGCCCATGTCCCCACAGAGGAGAAGCAAGATGGACACCGGAGATTAGGAAAATACAGTCAATCTGCAGAGCCTGATCACATGACCCTTTCATATCTGCCAGAGGAAACGGACAAACCAAACCCCCCCCCCCCCCCATTGTGCCTGAATCAGAGATCAAATGCTGAGTTATAAAGCAAACGGTTAAAGAGCCGCAGTGAGAAAAAAAACACTCAAGGTCTCATGGGAGACATTACCTTCTTCATTATTCTGCTGATTGGCCTTATTTCATTCCAGGATTCCGGAATATTCCTTCAGACGCCTGATGAGCGACTTCATGAATACACCGAATAATCAGACAGCACTGGGCCGGCACTGATTAGAAAGGGGAACACGCAGGAAGCTTCCTCCTCCAGAGAGAGAGGGAGAGAGCGAGAAATAGAGAGAGAGAGGGGCCCCTGGAGTGGGGGCCATTATGACCCCCCCCCCCCTTATGTTCCATGCCTGCAGTTATTAGCTCCATCCTTCACCTCAGACACATCCTGGGCTAACTGGTCATTTGAACTAAATACACAGATGCTGCAGAGGATTATACGGACTCACGCGCCCCACACACACGCACCCGCACACACTGCTCACTGTGAGGATGCCACTTCTGAGGCCTGCGGGCAGTTTTTTTTTTTTTTTCCTCGCCGAGGAAGCCAGCAGGTCAGGCAGGCACTCGGCTCGCGGCAGCAGTAATGTGCGGGAATTAATTAGCGAAAGATGGCAGCAGCCAGCGGGGCAGGGGGTGCGGCTGGCCTTTTGCACCTCGGCGTCTTAACGCTAGAAAATGGGACCATCGAAAAACATGGCCTCCCACATAAGGCCCAGGGATACAAGAACAGGTAAATATTACCATCCATTAGTGAGGCGGCTGGGAATACCCTAAATCACCCATAGGCATTGTTGGCCTTAAGTCTTGTCTAAGGGCTTGTGGAAGATGCTCAGAACGAAGGAACTATGGAAAAAGCTGGGAGTAGATTGTTTTCAAGATCAGTGATAACAAAACGAAATGATAATACTCATAAATGCATCCCTTTGGGGTAGCGTTTCTGTTGCGCGGCCGATATCCGAGCACGCTCACACGTGATGTATCGCACACGCGAACATTAGCGCTCGACTGTGCACGTAGCTAAAATGTTGTGACACGGATTTCCAGGCTGCTTTTATGTTTTCATTATTCGGATTGTTTTGAGATTAATCAGGGGTTTTAATTTAATCACAGGAGGGAGACCGGCGCTTCGGAAAACACGCTGCAGTGGTTTAGTCGGGAACAAAAACATCCCTTTAATAATTATGGCAAGTAACAACATGACATATTTTTGTAATTACTATGAAAAGTATTATTTTTTGACAAATAGCACTAATTATTTTGCTGAAATGTCCCTGCAGAATGCATATCCAGTAGCATGATAGATATCGCCCATACCACGCATTTTCTTCCTGGCGTTATTTAAGAAAATAATATGAATAAATACTACATGAATTATTAATAAGCTATAAAGTTAAAGTTTGTTAACAAGATTAGTATTATCTAAGTCTAATTATTGTGGTGCACCACAGCTCTGTGTAAAAGTTATATTAATACAGCCTCTTTTAATATCAGGTGAAAGTTTTGAAAATGTGGTTAATTTTTTTCTCCCCCCCATAACCCCATGAATCTTTGGCATTTTATGTAAAGCATATAAAAGATTTTGCACATTAGTAGCAGCTAACAAGCTATAAACCAGAAAGATTACACTGTACTACATATCCTGTGACTACTGTGACTCTAAGGGAAGATGTTAAGGTTGAGATAACTTGATAATTACTTTTAATTAAATCACTACAGCCATTTTAATAGTGTATCTTTGAAATTTAGTTTGTGAATTAGTACTGCTGGATCAACTCATTGCATTTTAACATCTCCTGACACCCTTGTGTGAGACATTTGGTATTGTTCTGGAGAATTTAAGTAATCTTCTCCGATGTGAGTGGGTCAGATTCTTCCATTAGCCAGAAACGCTCAGGGCTAAGAAGCTATGAGTTTAGTATTAAGGACACATAGCAAACGTATAATAAAATTCAGAAAACAGTCCATTTGAATAAACTGCTTCCACATAATAGATTAAACCTTCTATTGGCTTGTACAGCACCAGTGTACAGGAGCAATACTGTAATTTACTGTACAGCCGATAAGACATATTTAGCATATATATATTTAGTATCTATACTCTCATACAAAGCTGTGAAAGGAAGGCCCTTCATTTCATTACATGATGGGTTTATTTCATCAGTTTAGCTTGTCATTATATCAGCGAACTTTAATGGAAATATACCCACAGCGTCACACCTTTTTTTTAATTTATTTTTTTTCTTCCTGCAACGCTCGCAGACGCAGATTTCACACGCTGACAAAAACGACAGATGACAGAAATAAAGTGCGTGCGTGTGGGTGCTGTGTTAAGCGGGACAGCTGTCCGCATTGTCTCAGTCGTCGGTATGCGCTTCACTTCTTGACTCGCGGCGAGGAGATGGCTAGCTGTCTCCCAGGCAGTGTGAAACGCGGAGATAAAAAATCAAAATATGCAATATGTGGGAGATGTTAATTTGCCCATAAATGGCAACCGAAAGAGGAATTTAAATATGTCTGTATATGTCAGCTCCAACTTCCCTAACTTCTTTTACTGGAGGTTTCCGACCAATTCTTCAGCTCTCAGAAATGTGCTAATATTCAGAAATGGAAATAACAGCGACATCCAAAGAAAATCACCATGAATTCAGGGTCGAACCCAGTCATCTATCTCTCATCGGCTATATTATTACTATTATTATTCTAATTGGGCATTGCATGTGAACTGCCAATGACCCAACTCAGTATAACAGCTAGATGGAAATAGCTCAATGAAAACAAGCAGCACACCTGTACCTGACATGTAGAAATCTAAATTTAACACTCCTGCAATGCTTCTTCAACACTGCCATCCAGGATTGAACTGCATGTCGTGGATGGTACCAGTCTGCCGCACGTACCGCATGTAAGATCGCATAAACGATGCACACGCTAATATTCAAGGTTCCCTTTCAGCTATCAAACATGTTCAAGAAAGACATGAAATGTTGACTTTCTTTGTTCCATTAAGGCTAACATATAAACTGGGGCGAACAAATATCACTTCCTTCAGTGCCGTACAATAAAAATCTAAATCTAAGTCTGCCGTGTGTCCCAGCTACAGGATCAGACTTCCTGAAGGGAACATTTGTCTTTCTCGGTCCCAGAGGGCTTCAGGCTGACTTCGGCACTAAACTGACACACGGCACAGAAGATAGATTTTACCTTGAGAACAATGCATGGCCCCTTTTCCATGTGCGTAGGGGGTTTTCTGCGATGAGAGACGAGAACTCCGGATTGGGTCAGGTCAGGGAAAGGGACAGTGACCCTGCCAGATGAGGGTGCAGGGGTCGGTGCGTGCTATATGGGGTGTCATCCAGCCTGAAGGGGGCGCCAGGGGGCCTTTTGGGAGGGCTGGGGAGTCAGGAACACTAAGCAGAAAGTGGTGAGTCACCCTGTCCCTTTCTCAATCATGCAGATGACTCCAGATGGCTGTTTGGGCAAAATGGGTAGCAGACTATAATCATCATCATTACTGGGTAAAGGCTCGCGACGTGAACAGATCTGTCAGCAGGTAATGCAGCCAGGGATCTGCGCGCTTCACTACTAACGGGTGATTTGCGAGCCGCCGAGGTATTCCCGTATTTTAGAAACGCGGCACAGAAACACATCGGCCCTTGTAGATTAAGTTCAGCTACGTGTCTGGCCCAGCGTGGATGACCGAGGACTGATGTGCAGTCCCTAACGCTTTCCTGCGTGCAGACGCGGGCATTAAGGTGATGCCGTTTAGCACGGCGACTGCCCCCCCCCCCCCCCCCCCCCCCGTCCCGCGGGGCCCGGGCGGGGGGCGCGGGGGGCCGGGGGGGCCCCCCCCCACGGAAACCGGGGTGGGGCCAGGACTGCATGGAGACTATAGCGGGTACCTTAATAAATGGCCCCTGCATACCTGCACACTTTAGGCAGATCTGTCTGTGAATGGCTGAAGGGGTATTAAGGCACCACAGCATTTGTTGATTCTCTTAATACCCTCTGAGAGCCCTGCCTGTCCCGGCAGACCAGGGATTACAGCCCTGCAAATATCCGAGGGTCCCCCTCCCCGGGTGCCAATAGCAGGCCGGTTTTATCAATAACAGCTGTGTCACTGCATGATTACACACAGCGGTGACAGTGGTGAGCTTGCACTGGGGGAGACTCCACCCTGCCCCCCCAGGGAGATGCCCGCAGCCACCTGGGAAGAAAGAATGAATTGTCTGCCACATAACTAGCTCTCTTTGGTGCTGATCTTTAATAAACTGTCTGAGGTGATGTTTCACCTCTGCAGTGACGCATAGGTCAGGAGACCTGAGGTTAAAGGTCACCGCTCAGCATCCTCACATACATCAATCAGAGGGGGATTAGCTTTCACTCCACAATTCCCAGCTCCAAACACAAATTCACAGAATCACTGTCCACAATCCCGCTTGACCCGCTGGCCTTCACTTGGCGTGTGGGTGAGCGGCTGCAGGGAGGGCATGGCAGGGAGGGCATGGCAGAGTCTACGGCAGAGTCCAAGACGTAACCTGCGCCGTGCGTTTGTGTGGGTATGCACCAGGTCAATGCTCATGGATTTATGTGTGTGTGTTTGTGTGCATGTGTCTGAGAGAGCATCTAGGATTTCTGGTGTGAGAAAGTGTTTGGCGTGTGTATGTGTGAATGTGTGTGTGTGTGCATGAGCACGCATGTGTGCATGCGAGTGTGTATGTGTAGGCGTGTGTATGTGCATGAGCATGTGTGTGTGTATGTGTATTTGTGCACGCGAGTGTGTGCATGTATACATGTGTGTGTTTTGTGCGTGTGTGTGGCCACACGTGTGAGTACGTTGTGGTGCTGCCCCTACACATGCAGCTGGGCTGTTAAGCGCCATTCACTGGCACCTCGTGATTTACAGCGCCACTTACAGAATCGATAGCGCTAAAGCATCCCGCTGCATTAAGAGTGAACGATCAGCATGCCAGCGGCAACAGGGCGACCCTGCGTCGCTCCCTGGGCGGGGATGCGGTTCTCTGTCTGCTTTTGCTTCCCAGAGGCACAGGAACCGCTTATGAACTTGCCCGAATACGGCCCCCAGGGAACTCGCCAAAAATCTTCCAGATAATGTTTTTTTCTTGTTACCATCTATATACTTACAAATAAGAAAACATCCCTGAAGGCAAACTCGGGTCTGGCTTTGCAAGGTGGCACTGGTTTGCTGAATTATTTAAGCTCTGCCACTCACACAAGCAGCTAGTCACAGAGGCCGACTTTTCATCTTTTTAATTTAGGCTTGGAAATATTTCGTTAAACTCTTCCATCTGTGCATCTTCATAGTATGGAGGGCCTGCAGCTATCCCAGGGCACATGGTCGGGGTCAAGCCTGGACTGGATGCCAGCATAATTTCTATACTAAGAAACAAACTTCTATCAAGCCAGAACCCAGGAAAACAGGAAACCAGCAGTTCCTTACTGTGAGAGATATAAAATGCGTAAAGGCCACCATCAAAGCGTAGAGCATTTGATACTTACGCAGGAGTCCTTGTGAGTTTAGTGAGATGCAAGACTCACACTACTGGGTCACGGTGAAAGTCCTTTTAGCTTTCTGCTGGGCAAGGAGCATTGATGTTTGACACGGGAGTCATCAGTCTGAGCCGGGGAGGGGCAGAGCTCCAGATCCGGATCCATACCTACCAGAGCGCTGCTGTTCCTGATTAGCCACTTCATCCCTGGAATGCTCAGCCTGTGGAGGAGAAGAGGAATCGGAGGTCTCCCATCAAAGCCTTATAATTGGAGATAAGGAGGAACAGCAACCCCGCCATGTGCCGTCATAAATTACCGCCGTTCCTCCTCGCCACGGAGCCCGCAGCTCCCTCTGCTGGCTCTCCTCCTCTTTCCGTCGTCCCCTGTGGACCGTCAGGGCACACCGGATGGTAAATTAAATTAATGTGGGCCATTTCTCAATCATTTTTCATTCCTCTAAAAAGATTAAAGCTGACGTAAGAAGTTCATTAAAACAGAAAACATTAGACTCATTAAAAAGCCATTAAAACTATCTTGGCGTGATGATTTATTCTGTGTGGGGTTCTGCTGGGGGAAGGGGCTGAGGAATTCTGTGAAGGGGGCGCTCTCTCAAGATGGAGTGCTTCCATTTGGCCCTCTAATTTCCCCCCCCCAGCCCCCCATACACCAACCCCTCCCAGGTCTCATTGCAGATATTGCTTCTTTATGGGCTCTGCTTTGCTGTTTGTCTTTGTATTATTATTTTTGGTTTTCCTATCGCCCCCTCTTGTCAGATGGTGGTGATGCACCGGGGAAGGTTTGAGGTGCTGGGGGTGGATATTAACGTCATCACTCACCCTAGTGTTGGCCTCGTACCCGGGGCTCTGGCGATCAGCGCTGTGTGATTAGGCCGTTTATCCGTTATGTTGAAGGAGCCCCAGCTTGTTCTTAAATCCCTCAGACTATCGTAATTATTGTCAACAAGCCTAGATGTGCCTGGGCGTGTCACACTGCAGTAGGGTAGTGTGGGGGAGGGGTCTCTACCCAAAGGGGTGCTGATTGACTGTCAGCTTCAAAGGGGCCTCATACTGCCTCACCCTGGGCCCCCACCTTGGTCTCCCACTCATGTCCTCAGAAATACATGTATTCTGGTTCCTTTTGGGATTCACTGGCCGCGGACTCCACACTGTGACAGGATACATGAAACAGCCCCCCCTTAATAAACACCTGTGATAGATGCATGTATGTATGAGGGTACTAACGGCAGAGTCTCTGGCCAGGCCTATACAGGGCCAAAAACCACAGGGACACAGGGCCATAACCTGCAGGGCCATAAGACCATAACCAGCAGGGACGCAGGGCCATAACCCACAGGGACGCAGGCTGGAGGGCCTTAAGCCGCAGTGTGTTGATGGTGTGTTGGTGTGTGTGGCTGCCATCCTGTGTTAGGCTCCTACCCCCCCCCCCCCCCATCCCTGTGCTGCCTGGTTTAGGCTCCAGGCCTTTCCCCCGTGTCCCTATGCTGCCTGGGTTAGGCTCCATCACATACTCGCACCTGCACCCCCCGCTGGGGCCATGGCTCGGCCCCTATTTTCCCCTAAATTGGTATTGATATCTTGTTTTGTGAGCCCTACAGTCGTGCACGTCCTGACAGGGAGTTGTTCTCTGATTTATTGGCCGCTGGCCTTGCCGGTTAGCGCAGGGTCACGCTGAGAGCGGCCGCCGATCTCAGGGAATAAATCATGAGCTTGTTGAAGTGTGATGTGCCGAGAGCTCCATGTGGCCCGGGTCCGGCATGTGAGGCCCACCCTGCCCCGCTCTGGGATGCACCAGCCCACAGATGTCTGACTTCAATATAAAATGGTATCTTCCAAAAGTCAAAAAGCTCATCTGTAAAGTTGCATGAGAAGCTTGAGGGATCAAAATCATAAATATACAGCTAGTGGCCATATTGTTAGGTACACCTGCTTAACACAAACAGCGGAATCCTCCAAACAGCCACAACACAAATCTGGTGTCTGTAACTGAACACATGCAGCACACAGAGAAGGTCGAGAGGCTCGCTGTTTGGCTAAGACTTACAAAGGCTAAGATGCCTGGTTTAAAGGATTCTAAATGCAGTTGCTGCTGCAGTTTCTGGTGCTCATCATGGAGGTAGCTGGTGTAGCTTGGTGTAGCTGCCCTCCTGGGATTGTCACACACTATTTGCCAACAATGGTGCCATGAACAAAACACATCCAGTTAGGGGTAACTCGGTAAGTAAAAATGTCATGTTAATGGAAGAGTTCAGATGGGAGCGGGCAGGCCTTGTTAAAGGTCAGTGTTGTGCTACCGGGCACATTGGCTTCCCCGATATGGAATGGACCATATCTGTCTCTCTGTAGACCTGCCTGGCAAAGAGACCTCACTGTTTGTCTCTGGCTTCAAGCTGAAAAACGTTCTTATGCATGTGGTTGCTAATATTCATAAAGATGATGAAACAGCCAAGCAAAGACAAAAGAAATGTACAAAACTCATTTTATCTGTCCGTCTCCCCTAAAAAATGTGTTTTTTTGAACGCATTAATTCACGCGAGGTCTGCATAGGGCTGTATTGATGAAAAATGCATCAATGGCAACATGTTTACATTTTGACTTTCTTCCTGTTTATTTCTGCGAGTTTTCATCCGTATAGCTTAGAGAACATTTTACCCAAAGATTCATGAGTTCTGAACTGTAGCCAGAGCCCTCTGTATTCCTTTTCTCACATTTTTAAAAGCAATTTTATTTGCCACATTGTGGGTTCCAAGGTTCATTCCTCAGTGGTGCAAAAGTAACAGCTTTTCCAAGGACATGAGCCTACACATTTCTTTTTAAATGTATGGGGTACGCTTATATAATATCATAAACCATTAGGCCATATAATTTAGCTTGTATGATGTATGAGGTTGCATGTTCTCCTTGGTTTCTTGTCCTGGTTTTGTGTGTTTCCCTTCACATTCAGAAATGTGTTACAGAGTGAATTTGAGTCCCTAAATTGCCTTTAGTGTGTGATTGAGTTCGTGAGGGTTTATGTGCCCTGTGATGGACTGGCATCCTGCCAAGGTGTACCTGTACCCAGTGATGGGCTGACACCCTTCCTAGGGTATACCTGTACCCGGTGATATACTGGCATCTTGCCCAGGGTATACCTGTATCCGGTGATATACTGGCATCTTGCCCAGGGTATACCTGTACCCGGTGATATACTGGCATCTTGCCCAGGTTGTACCTGTATCTGGTGATATACTGGCATCTTGCCCAGGGTATACCTGTACCCGGTGATATGCTGTCATCTTGCCCAGGGTATACCTGTACCCGGTGATATACTGGCATCTTGCCCAGGGTATACCTGTATCCGGTGATATACTGGCATCTTG
>JABFEA020000050.1:6424041-6450987 GCA_019775915.2 Cyphomyrus plagiostoma | reverse complement strand
TGGTTTTGTGCCCTGTTGTGTGCTCTTTGTTTGTTTTCCTTTTCCATTAGCTTTCCTGTGTTGCGTCGCGTGTATTTTTGTGTTTGCTTTTTGTCGCTGGCCTGCCCCCCCCCCCCCCCCCCCACACCGTCCGGCGTGACTTTGACCGACGATCGACCCGGTGAGTTCCATACTGACCTGCTGATAAATCTGGCCTGGAGGGGGTATGGAGAGCTGGGGGGGGGGGTGGGGACAAGGCCACTCGCCAACATTAAGCCCTCCGGTGCTCAGTGGATGAAAACGGATTCCCCACCCCAACTAGCTCACGGACACTTAACCTGCCACAGCCCGTCTGACATTTCACTGAGTATAGTAAGAAAAATAGTGAAAAAACATGCTGGCTTGCTGCCATCACTGTAGGGGAAAACAGCCGTTGTATACATTTTTTGCATCTGCCGCTCAAAACCAGACACATTATTTATTTATTTGTTCCTATGACCAAACAGAAAATATCAATTGGAATTAACAATTAGAACTGTAATTGTAATGAAATGGAAATGAATTGTGCTCTGCGATGGGTTGACGCCTCGTCCTGGTTAATTCCTTGCCGGGGGCTTGGAATAGACTCTGGACCCCGACCACCCTGCATAGGATGGATGGATGAATGGATGGATGGATGGAATTTAGTCTATTAAATACTCAAGGCTTCGATAGTGACGATTACAGAAGTGAAAGCAGTAATGTCTTCCTCACCCAGCAGCTCTGGAACGCCCCCCTACCAGGGCTTCATAAACAGGGTCACCTGCAAGGCCCCTGGAGGTTAGAGCACCCCCTGGTGGAGATCCCCTATCTGTCAGTGCCCCCAGGAAGCCTGTGGAGAGTGAGCATGCAGAGTGTGTTTCTGCTTCACATGTGCTAAACCCTTGACGGAAACGGTTGACGTGTCCAGAAGGACCTTAAAGTTCTTGGGAAAACTCTTTGGTTTGTTCAAAGGGAAGTTATGATCAGCAGAGACTGGAATAACTTTACAGTAATCTTACAAAAAACATTTAATATTTTTTGTCATCGCTCTTTTACCATGCAGTTTAAAACAAATATTTTCATAGGCGCTCTTTTGCAGTGAATCCCGGCAACTCCTACAGATTCCTGGAGATTTAGGCTGTCTACTGCCTTGTTGATTCAGCTGACAGAACCTCAGCTCTCGGTCAGTGCCTAACACAAAGGAACATGTTTTCCATTACTATCTGGATCTACAGTCTGCCCAGTTGCATTGTGGGAATTCAAGAACTGTGTTACAGTGTCTCAGTTTAAGTGGCTATTACATGTAAAGTGGTCATGTAGCATATGAATACATGGCAACTCCTTACTGAGACCCAGCGTGGAGAATGTGGTCTGGGCCAGGGTAAGGACATTGTTTGGAAGTTAGCATGCGGAGGGATCAACATTCATTCCTTTAATTATACTGGGTTTTTCTCCAAATCTGATTTAGAGTGGCCGGTACTTCTAATCATTTTGCTCCACGGAGAACAGATCCCTGGGCTGAGGTTCGAGGACCGAGACCCTGCTCATACAGCACATGGAGAATCAGCGGCCATGGGAAAGGTCAGGCCCAAGCAGCTCAGGAGTTAAGGAGCTGGGCTCCAGGGTCCCTGACTGGCTTGATCCAGGAGGTCTGTAAGTCAATCCATCAGCGACGGTTCCCAAAGGCTGCTCTCAGACAGTGTGCAGCTCACCAGAGCACTGGACAGCCCACCGGCAACACGGGCCATCCGTCAGCTGGCCACCCGACCTCCTTCTCACCCCGAGCCCCTTCGCTCAACCCTAACAGGGGTGTAAAGCAGGTCTGGGTCAGGGCCTGGGGGTCAGACAGGGGTGGGGCCACACGGCAGAAGTGTGTGTTATTGTCCACAGATCTAATTTTGGCTTGTGGATGAGCTGGCTGTTTTTTTTGTTTTTTTTTACACACAATTTCACATCTGCTGCTGGAATACTGATGTAATGTTACTGGAGATGTAGCAGGACCTCTTAACTCCACACAGCTGTGCCCAGAAAAAGAAAGGAAACAATAAAAGCAACATTCCTTCTCATGGTGTCCCCAGCACCCACTACTCAATATATTAGCATAATGGCTATTGTCGTTATTGGATTTGGAGTCAAACTAATGAACAGCATTACCTTGCTAATTGTAATCCCCCTGCCAGCATCGTAACACATTGTGTGGGAAATGATGTCTGTCCCCTGACTGGTATGACCCGTAAGCTTCCCCCTAACTGTCCATCTTGGATGCCTAGCTAAAAGGGCAGCCATATTTCGCATGTAAACGGATTGAGTGTGGTAATGAACGACAGGACACTGCATGCAGACCAAAGGCACATCAGTCAGCTCCGAAATAAAACCCGAGCACTTTCCATTAAAACACCCACCGTTCATCCCCCCGTTTTTGCTTCCGTTCTGCCCATCGAGTCTGAATTATTTATCCTTTATTCACACACTCTCCCACGTCTCCATTATAAACATTCTGTTACAATGCAAGCCTCTTTTATACATGCCCATGCCGCAGGAACTTTGCCGTTCGTTAAATCCCCGCCCCCACCACGGAGAACACGCAACCGAAACAGTCACATGGTCAGCGAGTCGGAATCAAAGAGGCTCGACGACACTGATCGCCAACTCAAGGCTCTCCTGACAGCCGCAATTAAGCGAGCTAATTAGCAAGGGCGCACAAAGAATAATATTTGCCGTAATGAAGGATTCTCCTCCGCGTGTTTAAATCTGATCTAGAGGACGCTCACACCCGAAAACCCTCTCCATCAGCCGCCATTGTGCCTGTCAATTCCACCTCGTCGCCATTATTTACTGTCTTGCAGAGTGTCACTGCTTCAAACATAAAAACACTTTCAAGACTCCGAGGGATTAGCTTCATGTCCTCTGAAATCTCCTGCAGCGCTATGAGCTGGCTAATATCTGAGGGACAGTTTCCTGGCGCTTTTGTAAGCTGAACTTTACATCAAAGTAGTTGATTAATTACTGATAAGGGGCTTAATAAAATATTAATGCGTTTTGTAATTAACACGGTTTTGAGCTACGTCCTACAACCCCCAGCTAAGTCTTGCCTTTTTCAACTAAGTTGCATTTTGCTGTCCTGGTAGTGACCGCTCTTTGCCACTTTACATAAAAGTATTCGGAATTTAATGATTATCCAGCACGAAATAAACAAAAGTGCTATTTTTCAGTCAGTTTAAAAGTATTAAATTGGGAGAGGTGAAGAATGGGGTCAGCAGAGAGCGATGTGGTGTCTTTCTTTAAAATGAGGCCGATCATGAACTGATGTCCCCTATTCAGTGGGGTTCTTGGCCTTACATACTTGATGGAATTTATATAAAATTTTTTGGTCAGTTTTCAAATCTGCCTTAATTTTTGTTTTTTTTTCCCTTGACTTTGACTTGCTAAATTCTTGTGGTACCTATTTAAAATAAGGAGCCTCATAGTTCTAATTTAAATAAGCTTTTTTACAATAAACCACAACCCCTACCAAATAAAATGACTTAACGAAGAGTGATTAGCTGGTACAGGCTATTCAGCAAGAGTTGGTTTTGATTTCCTTTGCTGCCAGGGAAGGAATGGTGGCTCATTCTGAGAACTCCTCTCAGACTTTTCCAGAAGGTATATGCTTCCATTGACATCTAGAGCTACATATTGGCTGTACCATTCTCTCTCAAGGTGCCCCTCCCCATCCCCCCAGACTTTGTTCATATGGAGTGTTCTGCCTTATAACCCCTGGGTGTCCCGAGCATTCCTCTCCTTGCATTCTTTATTAGCATCAAATGGATGGCAGGATTCTTTAAAAAATGGACAAAGCAAAGCCAATATGGTTAATATTTAAAGAGCCAGAATGGAAACTGATGTGTGCAGGTTATGAAGCATTTGATATCACATCAGCACAGACGCGAAAGTGCCAGGTGACTTCAAAAGCTTCTGTCTGAAAAGTATTTACATCCAGATATCTGGATTCAGATCCAGCTGGGATTATATTCACTGATTTAAGACACCCGTGAATCTTTAGGGCAGATGCCACCATCACACGTTTAGCTCAAATTGTGTTTTACCTGAAACATTTAAGAGTCGTGACCAGTAGGCAATCCACTTTTCTCTGAGGACTGGTAAATATCCTTTCATCCATCCATCTCCTGGCTGCTTATCTGGTACAGGGTCACAGAGCCTGCCAGTTCTGGGCGCACACACACACACACACACACACACACACACGTGCTCACGCATGCACATGCACAAACAAACACATACACACTCACATGCATACACATACACAAACAAACACACACACACTCACACGCATAGACACACACACAATGGACAGTTTAGTTGTTGGACTGTGGGCGGAAACCCCTGTAAGACACATACTGCATCAGTCTGACAAATATTCCAATATCTTAAATATCCTAGTGCATAAATTCTCTTATCCATAATTCCAAATAAACACAATGCTAATGAGTTATTTTTAGTAATAGAGTTACCAATGAATGTAGCCGGAAGGCTACAAGGATACTGGAAACGCTTAGCACATATAAGCGCATCTATCCATTTCCTGTTACACCAAATGGAGGGTCACAGTAGCGTACAGCTGCAGCGATGGTTGTGCAATTTGTCCATTTTAATTCCATACTCATATCCTGAAGTTTCATGAATAATTCAAGAGCACAAATATAAACTGACACCTTTTTAAATATCGGAAAAAATATCTTTTAAAGTAAATGATCTTTTCCAGCAAAAGAGAGCGAGCTTATGATAAGACAGATTGCTTTGTTTGTTTTTTTTTTTTTGAGTTTCTGAAAGTAGATTTGATCAGAAAATGGTTACTTCACAATTTTGCACTGAGCAATATTCCCCTGTTTTATAGATTGATTGTTGTCCTAAACTTTACCTGGAGTCCTTCAGTCCAAACATCTAATAAGAATGAAATCAGTATCCTTTTCATTGCATAAAGAACACTGTATTTTAAGTCCACCACAGGTAGGGACAGTTCTGGTTACCTCTGATTATTGAGGTATTTTACCTAACAAAGACCTACAGTATGTGACGAGAGAATTATCTTGCATCTAAGCGTCCGATAAAGGTTATCAGGACCAATCGGAAGCTCGCACTATTTATCTGGCTTGTAAATGTATGTGTGGGCTTTCAAGCAGGTCTTCAAAGTTGATAAATGTTATTCACCTAATCTCTCCATTTCACAATATGATATATGCAGGAATGAACTTTGAATTATAGCCTAAACAGGACCTCATAAATCTTGATTTTTACATAGAATGTGGCTTCAGAATTGTATTATACACACTCTGGCCAAGTGGGGTGTGAAGCAGGGCGGTCAGAACCAGTGGTTTGAAACTGATGACTTGAGTTTGGGTCAACTTTTGAAGACTTCTCACCCATCCCAGTCAACAGGGTCTTAGGGACAGTCTTAATAACAAGCTGTAAAATGCTAACAGACCTGACCTATGTGTTATTGCTATAAATTTGCAGATGATCCACTTGGGGTCTACACCTTGTCAGGATGCACGTGTGACATTCTTGTGTACTTGATATAGGGGCATCAACAAAAGGGAGAGTATCCAACCCACTAACGCCTAAAGTGCAGTGAGGGTCCAACATGCTACTTCCAGTAGGAGATGCAGTGGCAGACAGTGGTGGAAATCCCTACATCCCCCAGTTTGAGAGGAATAATTTCCTGGAATTATGGAGTTAACGGCTGAGCTAGCGTCTTGCAAAAGGATCCTCGCATAAGTGCCAGTCCAAGGTCTTCAGAATATGATGCAGGAACCTGCTGACAGTGGCCTCAACTAACCTGTCGGTTCTGTATGCAAACTGTAGAGCAGAGAATTCTGGAATGACCTCTTAATCAGCCAATAACAGTGGGTCCCCATGACTGGAGTTGAGAACCAATGTTTTATTATTGGCTGGTTGAGAGGTCATCCCAAAAACCTGGATTCACACTGGCCCTCCATGGATTAGGTGCTGTACAGGGTCCAAGAGCTGTTCTGTGATAGATTTAAGGAGTGTCTTGCCATGGAACACAATAGAACATTAAAAACAGTAAATAACAATATTTTACTCTTGGGTCCGTGAATTTAAGCATAGATGACACATACTCATTATTTTTTCTTCTATTAATACAGACACGCAATAACAAACATCAAACACCACTGCTTAAAGTAGTAACAAATCAGAGTAAAATGAAAGAATCCTCGCTGTTGCTTTTTTCTTTTATTATAACCCTGTTTTTAACTCACCTTGATTTGTGAAACATCCTCTGAACAAGGGTATTATTTAGAAGATGCTGATTATCTGCACAAGTGCCAAATGACTCACTGTATCTTGGTCTAGCTCATAAGCTAATAATCTCACTGTTTTCACATGTTAGACAGTGAGCCATTCATTTTATAATGATGGTAGTTTCTTCATTTGGTGCAAGCTGGAAGCCACTCTTGATGCCTTGCTGTGTCTCCATGTGTACAGAACACGTACACATATCTCCAAATGTTCTACCTTGCTCATAATACGGACTCGAAAAATTATTTAATTTTAAAATTGCTTCGTTAATTGCTTAACAGATGCTGCTTTGCAAATGGGCTCCTGCGTTTACATCTAATCCATTTGCACTGCTTGAATATTCCAGTGAAGCCATACCTTTTGGAAGGGTTTTGGAAAGCGGCTGTCCCACTCCTTGGATCTGAACCTGCGACCTTGCGGTCATACATCCAACACTTTAATCGTGTGAGCCAGCTGCCACCTATTAAAGATTAAAGTGCCAACATATTCACAATAAATTAGTCATAATACAGAAAATGGGTGCATTAGGATTCAATAGAAAATGACCAGATGACCGCCAAAGTCTGTTTTGGGGACCGAACGTTCTTGGGTGTAGTTTCTGTGGTTTTTCGCCAAAAAGATCGGACTTATGTTACCATGGAACTCTTGGAAGCAGGTGATCCCCAGAAATCCGACGGGGTTTCACAGCTGCTCTTTGGTGGTTTCTTCTGATGTCCACAATCACTCATCATCCCCACCGACAGGACCTGAATAGCTCATCAATCCGCTACGCAATTAAGTTGATTCACTCCATAAATTTTAATGCGACACCCGTTGAGAGGGAGTGGTCGGACAATATAATACATTCGCCATGGATATCCCTTACATTCCACAGCCAGTAAATAATCGGTAACAGCGCAGTTAATGGTATATCAATTAAATAAATTCAGCAGTGTTGGAGGAAGGTGGAGGAAGAGGGAAACTGAGGGCAGGCCTGAAGGTGGAGGAAGCGGGAGGCTGAGGGCAGGCCTGAAGGTGGAGGAAGAGGGAGACTGAGGGCAGGCCTGAAGATGGAGGAAGCGGGAGGCTGAGGGCAGGCCTGAAGGTGGAGGAAGAGGGAGACTGAGGGCAGGCCTGAAGGTGGAGGAAGAGGGAGACTGAGGGCAGGCCGGAAGGTGCAACTGCTGCTCAGTCACTCCCTCACTTTAAATTCAAAAGGCTGTTCTACACTGCAGGTGGACGTCCAGCTTATATAATGGAAGAGAAGTACAGGTTCTCAAGCGTGTTTCCTTGAAGCACAATTCAAAATGTATATAATCATATATTTATATCAGGGCTCTTCAATCTGGCCCTCGATTCCAAATCCTGGCCTTGTTCTCAGTTCTCCCAGGTAGTTAGTTTAATAATTACTGATTCTGATTGGCCACTTCACACCTGGCTCACAGTTACAGGAAGGATGGAAATCAGCAGGCCTTGGACCTTGAGGGCCACAATTATAATATCACAGATTTACTCTTTATTCATTTATCTGAAACAACTTACAGTAGAGAGAAGGATTGCAATTTTTTATGTGTGCTTGTAGGGACTGGGACCCACAATCTTTACATTGTAAGCACAAGGCTCTACTGCTTGAGCTAGAGGAGCTGCCAAACATATCTGGAGCGGTTGTCTGTTATCCTGTTTTCCCCTTTGTTCATTGTTTCTTTTTGTTATCATTTTATGCCTTGGTCCGGACCACACAATCCACTCATGCCATCACAAGGCAATCTGCTTTGTAAATAAATGTCTGAAAAGAGAGACAGCAAGCTCTGGGAATCCACAGGTGCGGCAAGACATCACGGCGGTGAAGGAAATGCTGCTTAATGTCCCTTTGGGATCCTAAACCTCACCTGCACATTTTCCATTGCCCTGCTGTCAATAACATTACCTCACGACCCATCACTCACAAGGCGGCTAAAATAATTTGGTCCTGTCAGGTCAGACAAAACTAATCCTGACATGATAACAATGTTGTTCAGAGCCTGAACAGCCAGGACAAAGTAAATGTCAATCGACCCCAAAGTGTGGCTTCTGTATGAGATATTTTCCTGTAGCCCCATAAACATACAATATTTTTCAGCTAATGGCTTCATGAGTCATAAACATGTTTCATACAATTATGATTTTTACATTACATATATGTTTCTATCATATTTTATTAGTTGTTTTCATGTCTAATATAACCACGATTGTTGCTTCTGCTGATGGTATGCATGTACTTCACAATTACCTCGTGGGACAATGTCTGTTTTGGTGTTTGTAGCTAGCAGATTTGTGATCAAGTAATTAGTATTAAATTGCCCGCAGCTGTGTATCTAACATTTAAGGACAGGTGTTCGTCAGTTTGCAAGCACTTTTCTTTGTTTGTTAGGAAGGAGTGATTGCACAATGCCGTCAGCCAGTTGCCAAACACAAATGTGGCATCTATGCTTGATCTATTCAGAAACATTGCTAGATTTCCAGGTCCATCTGAATCAATTAGAGATTTTAAAAATAATCTAAGTTCTATAAATTATTTTCAGATATATTTCAACTAATCTCAGATACACATTATTTGGCAGAAAGAATTTTCTATCATCATTCAATAGACAAGAAGTGATTACTTTAAATGGATATGGCTTCACATTTCTTAATGTACTGTATATCTGTAATTCAACTCTAAGTGTCCCTAACTTTATTAAAGATACAAATATATCATGCTCTCTTTGAAGACATCTCTGAATCGACGCACATGTTGCCTGAACACAAACTGCCCCTTTAAGGTTGTGAGTTGGCCAAACCTTTACAAAGAGATAAGCATAGAATTATAGCCAGAATCCTGGAGAGATTTGTGTCCGAGCTTTGATTTAAAACGGTAATTTAAGGTTAGAACAGGATCTGAAAGTGCCCTCTTAAGTTACACGGAGGACTTGGTGGAATACAGCTGGGTGTAAAGTTAAAATGTAAAACCTATCATGTCAGCTAGAGTTGTACTGTCCCTACACAATAAAAGGTGATTTATTTAGTGTTGGGGGGCTGTCAGTGAGACTGTGGTTTCCGTAAGGTTTAATTTATACTTAAATTGCCTTTGCTTTTTGCTGGAGATACGCATCCCAGGCAAGGAATGGAAGTCAGCACGTGTTTTTCTGATGCCTGAGTGGAAACAGTGTTTCTCGAAAAACGCCCCCCACCGACTAAGATGGCCCCTCTTGGACTGAACCATAATGCCCTACTCTGCCAGCCATTACCATCCTTTTGGGAGGGGGGGGGGGGTTCTGTGATCATCCTGGGCACATGGAGGGAGTAATTAATGAGAATGACAATTATACCCCTTTCTCTTAATTGATCAAAAACTGTCTCCACAAGGCTGAAAGGTATTTTAAAAATCACAGTTTTACGTATTTACTGCTGCTGTCACACAGGAAATATAATAAGAATACCAAGCTTGCCGCCCGCTTCCATAATTGCTTTCAATTAGACGCTTCTGCTGATTATATACTGTGGCAACACTTAAGCTGACTAAATAGCTAAATCTGCGTAAATAGGTCATCTGTTTAAAATGAATTGCTTGTATTTATGGATTTCCTTTATCACTCTTACCAATTTTAATGATTTGGCAACAGTTATCACAAAACACTTAAACACTGACCCTTGGCTGCTAATGAATAAATACATCATAATGCAGAATTTTTAAGGCAATATGACTGAGATACACCTTTCCTCAACATAATAGATTTACTCTCACAACCATACTAACTGCATATTAGTCAATTAACACAAATTACCGAACATCTTAATATTAACATCCTAATTAGCACCAAGCGTAAACATTCGCTTTGTTCCATTAGCGATAATGCCGTTCTTCCAAATCACCCGTTTGTCATTGTGTGCCATTGTTTACAGTTCCATGAATGCATTCAGTCCACACAAAGTGTGCTCTCTAGGAGAACGCCTCATCTTTTGCAGTGCCGACAATTGAATTTAATGTCCTTGGCATGTAAACGTCCCGGCACGCCTTTCACATTCAATAACAAACCGAATCGTCAAAGCCAGCGGACAGAAGTCACTTAGTCCCCATCTAGCCCAGTATTCACACTGACAAAATCTCAAGCCGCTCGGATTCCAGGCTGCACCAGGCCCGGGTGCGGGGGAGTGGCGCACTTTAGCAGCGCTTGTTCAGATCAGAACTGTTTTTTTTTCATCACCTCATATTCTTAGCCTCCTTTACAGCTGACTGATCAGCAATCAACGGCAGCTTGTTTCAATGAGGCACAGTGGCGGTAACGTCTCCTCTTGACGCCGGCCTGCCGGACGAGGCAGACTGTTTGCCTCTAGGCCGGAGTCTATGCGGGACGGGAAAACGCTCCTGTTGGAACTGACAGCCGTCCGCTGCCTCCATCTCACGGGCAACGTCACATTCTCATGCTCATCAGTAGCCCTTGAAATTGCTCTGGAATCTCTTGCAAACAGAACTGGCGTGAGTGGACACAGAATCCCGCGCGACTCTGTAAAGAGGCTACTGTGGTTAGCATAGCGGCACCGTCGCAGATCTGTAGCCAGGTTACCTTGGGTGCCCCCTTCGAGAAAAGGCATGCCTTCACCAAAAACACTCCAGCAATATCCCGAGATGTGAACGGTGAGCCTCTTAAGATCAAAGCATCAAGTCAAATGCAAAACGATAGCAACGATTTGCTAGTTATGAGTCATTTAATGATGGAGTTGCTGTATGAGAATGTTAGATGCGAACATTCAGACATTACACTTGGTCACTGACCCAGAAAATGAAAGAATTGCACTGGCCTTGTTGTTTATTCTTCAATAAACAATGCAAAATATTAGGAAGTTTTAGGAGACGGGATGGTGATGGGTTGTTCATACTGAAATGCAGAATGATGACGAGGTATTTCAGCTTATGGGATGGAAGTGAAAAGGTTCTAGATACATCCCTGCCTAGCTGGCATTAAAAACCTCAGTTAAAATGGTAGCAAGTGCTTTATGTCAGTCTCTCCTCCCTGCCCTCAGTAAGTGTTTCACATGCAACACACCCTCTGGTCTTTGTAGGATTCAGTTTCCCCCAGGGACTTCTCTGAATGGACCTCTAGTTGCTCACTTTCTATTTGTAGATGCTCCATGGACCAGAAACTTAAAGCAGAACCACGGCCTTGGTGCCCATTTGTTATGACGCTATCCCCCCTCCCTGTGAGGCTACAATCTGAGATCATTCTCTAGGGCTGAGCGGTGCAGCAGAGGGGTTTGCAGATGGATGAGGAATGGAAGGGCTAATGATGTCCTCCCAACTTTCTCATTCCTGCGCATTCTCACTGCAGTCATCCAGAAGCTCCATAGGAAGGCAGAGTGTAACTATCACAGAGGACACAGCCGAGAGCCCATTAGCTAGGAGGTGTCATGTGACCGCCCTGCCCCATGTGATCGCCCTGCTCCATGTGACCGCCCTACCCCATGTGACCGCCCTGCCCCATGTGACAACCCTGCCCAGTTATGTATTCACTGTAATTATGATGAAGGGCTTTAATGCTTATTCCTTCTTTCTCATTTCTTTGATTTAATTATGGCCTTCAGCAGCCATTTATGTATGTCCATCTGTGTGGCAGCAAGCAAACTTATTTTTTCAGTTTCTGGATCTGTTATAAACAGGAGGTGTATTTGCAAATTAAAGAATCGGCCATTTTGAGTTACCTTAATCAGTCCCACATGCTCACATGACACCCCAAAGTGCATTTCCCCGCCTTTAACGACTAACGACTCTTCATCCAGATGTTAGAATTCACAAACGCGAAAATCTCCTTAAACACAAAATGTATTTATAGCGTGATACACATGTAGCCTCAAACCCTTCTGTCAGGGCCTCTCTCCACCTCATGAATTCAGTTCCAGCTTTTGGTCCTGACAATTGCCAGTCGGAACAAGGCCCTAATTCCCACCCCTCTTTCCAGGATCCCCTCCCATGGCAGTAGAAATCAAAGAAACATACAGAAAAAAAAAAAAATGGAAAGCATATTAAAGGCATTGTTACCACTGGGACCTGCACGTGCGCATCAGCGTACACAAAAGTAAGCTCTGTCGAATCTATAAGTAAAGAATTTACTTTGCCTCTGAGTGAGAAAGATTAGGCTCCAAGGCAGTTGATTTATGGATGGCAAAAGCAATCCTTTACAGTGTGTGGAACAGCCATGTCTCCTGTTTAATTCCCAACATTCCCTGTCTGAAAGCCCTCGATACCGTGATCGCCCTGAGGTATAATGTTTGATAATATAACCACTGCTTCTGTCACCGCTTTCTGTGCGAATGCATTATAAAGAGCCGGCAACGCTAAAGATTTATGTACGAGTATGGAAAATAAAAAAAATCAGCATTGATTAAAAGCCCTAGATAGACCGTCCAATACCGCCCAAAGAACATCAGTTATTTTGCATTTTGACACGCCGATTGATAACTCATAAACGCAAGCAGGAATGACAAATGCAGATGGAAACTGGCTTTGACAAAAGCGATAACAGCATCAGTCTCATGGGGAGATGGAGGTATGGGCAGGAGCTGTTTAAAATATTTAATCATTTTATGAAGGCTGCAAGATGTTGTTTGACCCTGAAGGAGTGTGAATGTCATATGGATCAGAAATTGCCAAGTCTTTGAAGTGAAAATATAAGCTGTGTTATAAAGGATCCTCCTTGACATATTTTAATTTCCAGACATGATTTTTTTTTTTCTAGTGGGAGTGTATGTAAAAAAAAAAAACCATCTATTTCAAGACAATATTGGTGAAAAACAGGTCTCATAGAACATCATGGAATTTCTCAGGAGGCTTCTTTTCTGTTGGAGTTATTATTTTACATTAAACAGTAATAAAGGGAAGCTGATGTGTAAAGTCTTGTTATCGAAGGGACTGGAACAGTATGAAATACTTGAGCAGATATTCTGCATACCAATTGAAGAGACGCTGCCAAGACTCAGGCCTACAAGACAACAAATGTAGCTAAAAGTGGCATCTCTGTTCTCCCACTTATAGCTGGAGGGATTTTATCATACAGTGGCGTTTAGAATGCATGCATCTGCCAATAGACCTGGCCGTTCATCAGTCGGCTAGGGCAGTGTTTTCTAATACTGTGTCCTGCTATGTTATTGGAGGAGCTCAACAGCCACATGACAAAAACCAGCCCATCAAGTTTCCACCTTTTGCACTGCGCACCACATTCCCAAATTCCACAGTGGACACATCATGTGTTTGCAAGGAAATGCCTGTAGAGTCATAAAAAATAAATCAGACTTTCATTTTCCAATCTTCAGCTCCCATTTCCAAAAAATAGGAAAAACATGGAAGCAATAAACTGAAAGATGATGTCATTCTTTCTAAGTTTAAGATCATAGGTGTTAAATGTTACCTAAGACAGGATCCTGGACTATCAACAGAATCGATCTATTTCAAAATGCCTTGTGAGGTTTTTATTTGTTACTAAGCCCATATGCCATTGGCATGTCAGTCAATATTTATTTATTCATCCTGCTATCAAGAGAACAGTATCTCCTTCAACAATGAAAGGACAGAAATCTAGAATTAAGATGTAAAGAGAGGTTAGAGTTTCCAGACAGTGACATCACCCTCTTAGAGACAAGTCTTAGAGACTGTTTAGCCTTAGATGTGAGTCGATTAAATAATACTTTATTAATAATACATCTATCCCAGGTCTTTAAAAGTGCCATTAAATATGGAAGCTTTCAGGAATGATTGGGATTCACAAGGCCTGTGTTTTTAAGTATCTTACATGCCAGTCTATGGTAACTCCACCCGCATAGCTGTAGCACAGCCCCCAGAGCAGAGCACTCACAATGGCCATTATTTAGTGCTGTTTTTGGGGGGCACATTCATGGCCCTGCTGCATGTCCTTTGGGTCGCTCAGTTCAAACATGCCGTAGTGGTCAAATTCGGTCCGCCTTGCTAAGCCCCACAGTATTATCAGCCTTACTTATAACTGAGTATTATTTATATGGTAAGTAACAAAGAACACACAGGAAGGTACAGTTTAATACCGAATGTATAAACCAAATAATGATGATCTGGAAGTAACCCACTCAATTGTCTGAGTATGCGTCAATATCGTGACAAACCTGGCATTTCTGCTGGCATCAAATACATGAGCTGCATTAAGATGTATAAACCAAGTACTATTAAAGACATAATTTTACACGTGTAAGGCACTAAATCGGAGTTGTGAACAAACTCTTCAACATTTATCGATCCAGTGGGAACCTCTGATAGCTAAGGATTTATATAAAAATTTTTCCAAAAACCCGGTGTGTATCTTGGATATGAAAAGCTACTTAAATTATCTGTAAATAATAATACTAAAGGGTAAATGCTGTAGGTCTGGCAGTGTTCATACTCTAACAGAGCAGTAGTATAGTTAACCTCTTGGCTAATATCTGATAAATTAAACACGTAAATTAGACAAATAAAACTATGTAATTTATGTATATTTTCTTTACAGAATTATACCCCCTTGCAAAGAAAAGTAGAGCTACATATCTCCATCTCATTGATCGCATGGCCTATAGCTTATTATTCAGTTACTTAAAATAATTTTAATAAATTGTTATCAGTGATGCAGACACAGCCACTACACACTGGTTTCATACATTAGACAGCTGAATAAGAAGCATTACTGAAAAAAAAACTAGAAACACTAGACTTAGGCTTGGGGACTCCAAATGTTCACCATTCTTACCTGGAAAATTGGTATTTATTTGGTATTAATATAGAAATGGATGCATCACCATCATAAGAGCAGTAGGCAGAGAAGCATCATGTAGGAGCCTCACAAATAACATAAAACACCATCATCTCAAAAACGTTATAACGGCTACATTTCTGACAGCACGGTGGAAATTAAAAAAAAAAAAAAAGATTTAATTTTGTTATAACCCCCAGCAAATATACTCCCATATGGCAAAACCCAGACTTCCTAACAGATAAGACACCACTCGTAAGCACTAAATGGATGGAATGAAGTATTATATACTTAGACCTGCTACTTGAAAACAAAGCATCCATTAGCTAGCAGGACGTTGTCCAGAAACACACCATTAGGAAAAGTAATGTTTACAATATATCTAACTTAAGAGCTTGATAATTAGTGTAGCTAACAACTTTTTAAAGTCACAACCAAATATTGAAGAAATCAACAAAGAAATCAAAGATTAACTCGAAGAATATCGAGTCAAGTTATTCCCACCAATATGAAGGTGAGCAGAAACTTTTCAGCTCTTCCAGTCTACAAGTTTTAGCAGCATGTCACAGCCGACCAGTCACACGCGGCACCCACCATCCCCTTCTCTGTGGGCACTAGGGCACCCATCAGAAGGAGATTTTATGGCTTTTTATACTGCTAACAATTCTTCAAAACTGGAATACTGGAGAACATCTCTCCATCAGACTAAGTTTGAACCCCCTGACAAACCACACTTAAAGGCTTGACAAAGCCAACGGACAGTTTCTCGAAACCTTTTCACTACTCCTCAAAGTCTTTGCTCACAATCCATGCACACACTGAAATGTTAAAGCTACGGTTTGAAATTTTTATTCGATACACTTTTTGTCAAATTCAGCAAATTTCTCACTCACAGTCTGCTAGCTATCCTTTCTGTGTGTGCGCTATTATAAAATCTGGTGTTTCGATGCGGCCCCAGCTCAATAAATGGGAAATATCGAAGTGGCTCGGATTGAGCCACACAACACGATCCCATCCCTATACTTCAGGCATCCCTCTGAAGCCACTCCCCCATCTTCTTTCTGCATCCCCCATCTGCCCTCCCCCTGTCCTGTCCATGAGCATGAATATCCCTGTTGCTGATTGGCTGGGACAGTGTTGTGGACCTCAGTGGCAAAGAGAGACTAGTTATGGCGTGGTTCCCAAGTATATATCGCTGTAACTAGGAGCCAAGTGTCGATTGGGAGGGGTAATGTCTGGGAGGTGTTTATCACAAGGGGTGGAAGGCTTTTATAATGAGGGTTAAGGTTGTGAATAAGGTATTAGATGATAACAGGTATAAATGCCTCTCACATTGTGCCACATACTTAACATTGCCCCTCCTACTCGACATTGCCCCTCCTACTCGACATTGCCTCTCCTACTCGACATTGCCCCTCCTACTCGACATTGCCTCTCCTACTCGACATTGCCCCTCCTACTCGACATTCATCTCCTGGCTGTAATGAGTTGCCTCTCATGGTTCCAGCTTGCTTTGGTTTTCCACTGCAGAAGGGTCGGCTCGGTAAAGGCGTTGCCAGGTTGGGAGAGCAACAGTGATGTAAAACCAAAGAAATGCATATTTACTGTTCATAAGGTGTACGTCATGATTTACTACTGTATGTGCTCATTTCCGATAGCAAGTATGAGATACTCGCCTTTTTTGTCTTGTAAATGTGATTTTAATGTCTTTCATTTAAATTTGAATTGCCTTGTATCTGAATTATGCTATATAAATAAATTTGCCTTGCTGTCTTATGTTAGCATGAAATGCTAGCGGAATTAGCATTCGCTTGCCTAAATTTGCATTACGAATCCATTCCCTTCAGCAGTTCTGTAACACTTTTTTAAGCAGCTGGTTGGAAATTTCCAAATCTGAGTTATCGAAAGTGCATGAATACACTGTGATGTGTAATATTCCTAATAAATAATAATATATGCAAGTTTTTCCTTCAGATAATCTATGCACATCGACCCAATCAGATGGTGGTGATGCCACCAGCTCGGTTCAGGCACATGCAGGGCTGTATCAGTGCAGGTACAGCTCCGGTATGGTTCTCATCATTTACAGTGGAAACCCTTCAGCTCCGATACGGTTCTTGGTGGTAGTTAAAAAGCACTATTTGGTTTTTTCCCCCATTTACAGAGACGGGGCTGTGTAGAAACACTGGGCTTTATTTCAGCTCACACACAAAACAGACTGTGAGGAGAAATTTGACAAAAAGTGTACTGGATTATATTTGCATACCCTAACTTTAATAATAAATGTATCTCTGTTTTTGTTGTTTTTTGTCTTAATTTGTAGCTGTTAAGCCGTCTTTTATTTATTCTTGTCTAGTATTTTGTGTACTTCTTCAATTAAAACAAAAAAACTTGGTGATATATGTAATTATGTTTAATGTGCACATATTTCGTCCAGCTGATTTAGTTCCTAATGATCATTTGTTTCATAAAAAAAAAACAGAAGACATGTGACACAAATCTGACTCTTTAATTTAGTCTTGATGTTCAGAATGTTGCATTTTCAAAGCCCCCAAATCCAACTTCCAGAATGTGACTGATCTATAAATATAATGTAAAAATTGAGAAGACTTTGTTTCTACAAACAGCACATGAGAAGAAGAGGAGCGCAGAAGCTCTACGCTCTGAACGAGGGCTTAGAAAGGAATGACAACTAATTTCGCCTTTGGGAATAAACAGCTGCTTGGCTGACATTGGACAGGTCTTCGCCTTAAACTTGACTATATTACAATTTCACTCAATATTAAAAACAATTATATGCACTTCATCTGCATGCCTAACCAACCATTTTTTTTCTAATTATTTTTTTCATTAATTGCTGATCCATATGCTGAACACAGCAAATTTTATGAGTATCTGTATTAATGATTATTTACCTGGTTGTATATGATAGACATGGTCACCACCATTGGCATAAAGGTAACGGACTCAAATTTAGCGCGAGAGGTCAACCAGTACTCAGAAACCTCTTTTAAGTTTGAACGAACTTTGAAACGAATCGGTTCCCCCTTTTCTAAACGCCACTCTGGAGAGATTTCTTTCTCTTTCACGGCGCACTAAAAGATGATGGAAGCTGCAGATTCCCGCACTGCAGCCGAGTGTCTGTGCAGTAATAGCTTTCTGGATGCGACTGCTCGCAGTGACATCTGTCATCTTGGTTTTTACCACCAACCCCCCCCCCCCTCCCTAACCGCCACCACCCTTTCCCGTCAATGCAATGTTAAGCAAATATTGTGTGACAATTAAAAGCATCAGACAAGTTGGGGTATTATGCTAATTATGAGATGTCATTACATTTTCAAAAGAATGGCTTCAGGGCCCAGCATGGAAGCTCCTCCCAGCTTCCTTCTTCCCTCTTTCTGCCCCAGTTGCACAGACATAGACTGACAGCTCTTCATATCAATTCCAGCTTTTATCTCAACAGGTAATAATGGTGGATGCCAACTTCTAATCCTGGTTTTAATTGTTCTGGCAGCTTGCTGGTGGCATTAAGTCAAGTGTAATGGATGGTCAGTCTCGGTGTCTTCAATGTGTTCAAGACACTGTGCACTATGTACTGCCCCAGATAATGTTCTCAGCTTTAAGGTCTCCATCCAGCCTTTTTCTCCAGTTTGCTTGGCCGGAACGTCTGCTTACTCGCTCCAAGACGTGCGGCCGTCACTCTGGCTACTGTCGTTTTAATTACCAAGGTTATGTTTGCATTAGACGCCGCTACTGGATGGTCATCGTGCTTAAAAATAATAACCTTCATATTATCGCTCATATTATTTTTCTAAAAATCAAAAACAACTAACTTTATAGAGACAAAAAGCCTAGGTTTTCATTTAGATTGAATCGAAAGTTAAATATGAAACATACGTCCACTACAGATGTGCTAGGATCTTAAAGATGTGCTTTGTTAATCTAATATGATATCCAGATGTTGTTTGGGGTTAAGCTATGTTCTCACTGCCACACAAACATGGTCTTCAGCTTCCCAGTAAGCATGTGGTTGTCAGTCTTCTTTTGCCATTTTCACTGGATCGCTATGGCCATGAAAACATGCTACCAAGAGGCATGTTCGTTGTTATCCACAGTGGAACCCTGCAGAGAAAGAGAAAGGAAAGAATGACATTCAGAAAACATGGCCAGCATGGGGGTAATTAAACCATTGCTGGGCAAGCGGTGTCATTTTACCGTTAAAACTTCCAAGAAGGATTGGCTCCAGCCTGCATTGACTTCTTGAAAATCAATCTGGCATAACGTGGCGTTGATGATCTACTGGAAACAGAGGGCAATGCTGAATTCATTGCCACATTCAGCTGGCACAAAGAATATCAGGTCATACCACTGGTGACGAGTCCAGTATGTTGCCTTTTGGATTGAGATGGATTCTTCCTATGTACTGTCATGCCGTTTGGTCTGCATGGCGTACCTGTAACCTTCAGGAGAGGGTCTATGGAAAGGGGGATTCAACGCCATCCCTGCAGTTCCTGCCACAAGAAAGAACTATAGTACACATGTGTGTCAGTGGTCACATGGCATATTGTCCTCATGCTGTTAGCCTCATGGTGTCAGCTACGTCGGTTTTACATGAGGCCAAAGGTTGTAGCTCACACATGCTCCCAAATGGTCAACACCATACAGCGGCTTCCTGGTATCCGTTTACCAGGCCTGTTCCTTCCAGGCTGTTTCGTTTCTTCTCTCCCTTCCTTCACAGCATGCGCACGGACCTGCCTTCACAGTAAACACTCATGCGACGCTGTGATCAGAAGGAGGAAGCCTGCGTGGAGGGGATATCCGTGACAAGCGAGTGCTTTTCATCCTGGGGTAATTATAGCGGTGGCTGTCAATATAGACAAGGGTGAAATACTTCACAGGGGAGTGTCAGAGTCCCTGGACTACAGTGCAGCTGTAATACTGAACAGCAACATGGATGGTCATTTGTATAGAGCAGACCAAAATACTCGCTGTATGCAAACCCAGTATGTGTGTCAGTGTGCGTGTTTGTGTTTTGATGCCTTTTGCAATTCATCTATCAGACAAAGGAATCCCACTATCTCCAGTCCTGTGTCCCTGTGTACAAATGGGTGAGTCATTAAGGAGGACAACCATGATGGTGTTTACAGTCATGGCCGTCTTACTAATGAGTCTACCCTACAATCCCTACTGCCCCCCCGCCCCCCCAACATGACATTCATTGATTGGTAACTCTGCAGCAATGACATACACTTTGTGTTGAGTTATATGCGCATTAATTCACGATGACTTCATATTACTCTAAAATCACAAGGCTAACCATTGTTTTTAAATGTATTGTTAAAATAGTCTGACTTATAAAATAATACATTTATAAGTCTGACTTAGACTATTTCCACAATACATTTTATAAGTCAGACTTATAAATGTATTATTTTATAAGTCAGACTATTTTAACAATACATTTTATGTCTGACTGACGCATAAGAGACGAGAATATAGAAAACATTACAGCTACATTGGCTATCAGCCCCAAATTCTTAATTCATTAATTCTGCAGATTAATATGTGCTGTGATGGAGTGGCATCCAGCCTGGGGTGTCCCCTGCCCTGTGCCCCATGCCCCACTCCTCTGGGGAAAGCCTGTGGACTCACCCCAGCCATACACCAGATAAACGGTTATTGAAGATGGATGGATGGAATATATTAATACCAAATGAATTTTTTAATAAGAAAATTTAATTATTTAATAGCTAACATCAATATAATAACGAACATCGATTAGCCCCATGTATTCATTTTGTTCATTCATTTAATTCACTCTTTCAGTTTTTAAATCGGAAATCTGTCCATTTCCTGCAGCATGTTTGACTGGTGACAGCAGTTTGCAGGAGGTAAATATAACATGTTCTGGGCACACTTACGTCACTGTAAAGTACGGGTTCCTTCAAAATAAGCACGGGAAACATAAATGCAGCTTTCAGCCGTCAGTTAGCTCTAAAAGGCTGGACAGACAGAGGCACGGCGGAATGAAAGCGCTCATTCTTCCTGTTAACGTCTCTGCTGAACGCCAGCAGGGACCTTGCGACAGTTCTATGCCTACCCGCCATCTCTTCAGGGTTTGAGGCTGAGTGTACGGCTCTTGGCAGAGGACGGGGGTGGTGGTGGGGGTGTGGTGTCGTCTCTGTGCCAACGGTCCAGCCTATCATACGCAGGCTGTCCATCAGCCAGAGTGAGCTTTCAAGAATTTCGGACATGAAGGTCTTTGTGATCACCTCCCTGGAGGTGAGTGCTCAGAACTGATCAGAATAAGACTCTAAATAATAATGTCACAGGTCACGTTCCGAAACATGGAACACAGATTTGGGAAAACATAGTATTTAAAACTAGAATTTGGGGTAGTATTAGAGGATAGGGGATGCATCACAGAGAGGGCACCTCTGGATTTCTTCATGTCCATATCTGTCCACACTGTACTCACTAAGCTCTTAGTTTCAAATATACACCGCTGTACTCCCCCAAAAAGATAAACGTTGAAAGATTCCTGCTTGCATTTGCATGCAACGTTGCCCACACGCAGATGCCACCAGCGTATATACAGTGCTGCCGCTATTCCTTGTAGTCGATACAGGGTCCGCCACTCACCCCAAAGCCTACAGCGGTGTCGCTTTACAGCGTGTATTTACCGATGCATCGCTCTCATCTTGGGGAAGGCGACTAAGGGAAGGAAATTAGTCATCCATTTTACTCTTGGGCATAATAAATTGCAAGTGTTTGTTCTTTGCTTAGAGGAAAGAACTTTTGGTTAATTGTTTTTTTTTTTTATCTTGAACAAAGAATTACACAAATGTCAGAATGTAACAAATCATACCTGGAAATGTTTTATGATAGCACAATACATTTTGTTCTTAAAGTGACTGAGGGTGAATATTATCAATTAGTACAGTGCAGAGCCGTCTCAATGCAACCTTCCGGTTAACACCTAGTGTTACTGGGTGTGCCATTCCGATGAAATGGTGAAACGTCTTTGGTGTGTGTGTGTGTGTGTGTGTGTGTGTGTGTTTCCCACACAGGGAATGCTCTGCTTCCTATCCATTCTTTCCAAAGGTTAAATGAAAGATACCCAACAATATATTTTAAAGCATTAATACGGTGTTTGTTTTCCGCCTTAATTTTGAATGGCAACCTTGAAAAATACGTGACAATTTTCTGTTAAGCTACTTAAATTAAATTCTTTGTGCATTGTCATTGTTTGACTTGAAATGCAAAAAAAACAGATATTGTCAATAACAGAAATTTAATATGAATAAAAAGCAGAAAAAGAAGATGGATCAAAGAAAAATGTGAACGACTTAAGAATCAAAATTGATTTAAAGTTTGTCAGCTTCAATAAAGATCATATTACCCACAGAATCAGTTTCAAACACTCTGTGAAGAAAATACATCATTAAGACAATAATGGGATTATTATTTGTGTTTGTTACGGTGGATAAAGTAAATCGGGTTTAAAGGAGAGAAGATTAGTACTGTGTGGTTATCACTGTTTTATAAATCAGCAACAGACCGACTGTTCATTTACATATTCATAAATCTGAAGTATTGTTTTCTGAACTTATACATTAATTAGCTACTGCATGTTTATTGCCCCTTGACACATCATCATAGACAGACACAACTTGATTTCTATACAGTTGTTTTTTTTATTATTAAAACTTCATTAAAATGTCCATTTTTTATTACAGTGACCAGACAAGTTGTATCGGTAAATGTGTGGGTGTTTTCAGTGTTTGAGGTCAGTCAATTCACATCAAAGTGTAATAAAAGTTATTTATTTTTAAAAAAGCTTTGGCCTGTGCCTGAGTATTCTGCTTACATCTTAAGTGGATAATTAAAAAGCCAAGTGAAATTGTCATTCGATTTTAATTATTGCACACAAAACAAGACAGTCTTGCAAACAGCCTTTTTAAAAGACGTAGCTCGGTACGAAAGGGTAATATGACACACTGTTAATTAAAGCCACCAGTTACTGTCATTCTTAGAGGATAAACATTTCATACACCTCTGGATAAGCACAGGGTTAGACCACATGCTCAGTAGTGGGGGCTGGTTCCATAAACTAGCTTATTAGCAGCCCATTTGTTTCTGCAAAACAAGAATGCGTGGTTGGCTTGGTTTTTATGTATTTTCGTTTTGAAAAAGCAGCACATGAAATAAGAACGTTCTTCTGTCACCATGTTACTGCTCGGACCTGAAGCTTAGCTCTCATGAGCCTTTGCCATTTAGCTGGAGCATAACAGGAACGCGCATGTCATTTCCTGTCGGTGGCCGGTGCCGGCGGACATGTGCTGACACCAGGTAGGTTGGGTGAGCCTACGATGCTGACAGACTGACGCTTTTCGACAGAAGTTCAGCAAGCGCCCTGGAACCCAGAGTGGGGCATGCATCCAGCCGTGTGCTTAGCATTCATGCTGGTATTCTTGGGAGGGAAGCCAATTCTTCACACGCACGTCATGCGAAAATCTCTCCGCGCTGAGGGGGGGCATGTCCACCACTGGCATCCCCCAAACCTCATCCCTGAGCATTCTCAACATCTGGAACCCCAGCAAAGCTTAACACCTCTGTCCAAAGTGACTTCACCTAATTCACCAATATACACATTCAGGTGTTTCAATGAAATGATTAATACTTTACCTAAGGACACAATGGCAGGCTCCCTCCTGGATTTTTAACAGACCATTTTCCACACTGTATTACTGAATAACAATCTGTGCCCTCAAATAGTCCGTTTCAGTTTCATGTAATCTGAAGAAAGCAGCCATCCACGTATTCAGCAACATTCGAAGGGCCACACACTCACTGAATAAAAGCGTGGTGTCCAACTAAATCCTTCCCTGGGTTTACTGCATTTTGCTCAGCTTACAGAAACTCTGCTATACTCATGAAGAGACCCTAAAAACACGATAAAGTGTTAATAATTCTTCAAGGACCAGTATTTAGTGGCCTTGTAGTCGTAGCATGGAGCAGCGTGATGCATCCCCAGACTAATCTCATTAGCCGTACAGCAGGACCATGACAATGTTGCCGCAGACGGTGGCTGTTATCTGTTTCAATCACTCAATCTGCCCTGAGGCGGCATTGACTTCAATTTGCATTTAAAACATACCGTCGCAAGTCCCAGGCAAAAGGTCCAGGGAATCATTTTACGATTTTCTTCTTATTCCCGAAAAAAAGAAACCTCTCTAGTGTGTCTCCTTGGCGTTTTTGGAGTTCTTGCTGGCAGTGATGCCAGCCGCTGGAGCGGACCGACCGAAGAGGCGGGAAGAAGATGGGTAGCTCACCCATGCCAGGTTTCCCCAGGGAAAACATTCAGAGTGTGAAATCCAAGAATGAAATGTGTGAAACGAAGCCAGAAGATAGACATGATAGCATGTCATAAGACTGGTCTGCACAGAGCCCTCTGGACATGAGTGTGCTGTAGGATGGCTGGGGGTAGGGGGGGAGGGGCGTATTCCCTCCTTACAGAAAGGTGCCATTTGTTCTCCAAACTAATTTTTTTTCCAAAACAAATGAGCACTCTGGGCTTGGTTTGTCCGCCCTCCCTCTCTAATCCACGAAGCCTTCCCATCAGCCTCTGCTCAAGACACACTGCATGGGGAGACCACCTCTTACTGATGGGGCTTCCCGTGCTTGGTGTAACCGCCGTGTAGCAGCGGGACGACAAACCTGCAGTTCAGACTGTCCTGCGGCATCCTGGGACTCACGGCCCCGTTTCTGCATACCTTGGTCTGCCTGAGACTGCGTGACATCAAAACAAGACACGGATATGGCAGAGAACACTGCGACCCACAAATCTGGTTTTCATGTCAGACGCCAGACGTAATGTACTAGGCATCCTTCTCTAGAAAACATATTAAGACAGTTAATCTTTATGGACCCATATGAATTACGGCACAGACACAACAAGTTTTGTCTCATTTTAAATTAATTTATTTTTACTGCCCCAGGGTCTGAACTCTAATGCTATAATACAAATCGAACTTTACCTACCATATAGGTTACATCAATTTTCCTGCACTTTTCAAAGTCCTTACCAGCAAGGCCCAGATCCCCACACTTCCACAAGTTCTTATTGTTTAATTATGTAGAGAAGTGTTTCCCAACCCAGTCCTGAGGGACTCCCAGACAGTCCATGTTTTTGCTCCTTCCCAGCTTGCTGTGGCCGCTATTCTATGTTCTCTACTGCTTGATTGTTTGGTTCAGATATATTGAGAGCTAGGTGGGAGAAAAAATGTGGACTTGGGTCCCTTAGGACTGGGTTGTGAAACCCTAATGTAGGATACTTGATGTTGTCACCAAATGGTGGGTACAAATACTGTGACTAGCTTATAGGAACATACTTCCACCCATCCACCCCCAGGGTCATAACAAATCCTTTTTTCCCCCTAGTGAGCAACAGGCACAAGGTAGGGGGACACCCAGGATGGGATGAGCTTATATCACCTTCCATAATTGGCCTGAATTCAATATGAGAAACTTCAGGACAGTCTAACCCAGAGCTATTCAATTCAGGCCCTCAATTCAAGTTCCAGGCTTTATTTTCAGTTCTCCCAGGTAGTTAGTTTAAGAACTACTGATTCTGATTGGCCAGAGGCTTCACACCTGGCTCACAGGTGAAGGAAGGCTGGAAAATCAGTAGGGCTCGGCCCTTGAGGACTAAGTTGAATAGCCCTGGTCTAACCCATGAACAGAAGTGGATAGTTCAGGTTTAGAAAGTACAAATCCAGACCAAGATTTTGTTTCAACCAATCAGTTGAGTACAAAAAGTCACAGTTACAGAGGACTCAACTGATTGGTTGAAACAAAATCTTGGTCTGGATTTTTACCTTCTGGACCATTCACCTCTGCCGACAACAATAAGAACACAATAAACAGAACAGTGGGAAAAATTCTCCTTTTACCTTAATCTTCTTGCTCTCTGTGAAACAGACAGCTTGGAGGGCACAGCACAGGGTCAGCCAGCCTGCAGCTCACCTAGAACTGGGGGTTAAGGGCCTTGCTCAGGGGCCCAACAGCGGCATCGGTCTGCCGGCCCCTGGATTTTAAACCGCCGACCTTCACGATCACGGACACTGACTGCCAACCCACTGAGCCACACCCCGCCCCCATTTAGACACGCTGATGCGGGTGTCCCAGGATGCACGAGGCGATGGCTCAGAGGAGCGTCTGAATCACAATGCCGCTTTCTGGCGATGATGGGGGATTTAATTTAGCTCATCTTTAGCGTGTTTGGATAGAGCCGGTCTTGTTAGACTGCAGCTTTGTTGGCAGGGCTGCCTAAGATGGGAGAGAGCTACCTGTCAGTACCAACGGGATGGATTTTATTTTTACAACATTAGCTGTAAAGTTTTATTTCCCACGCATTGTGTGCCAGTCTTCTGAGATCCAATCTATTTCTGGGTGTTCGTCTTTGCCCGACCGGCGCTCCATCACAATACATCACACGACCGCGCATTATTATGTAATAACGTAAAAAAAAAAATCAGCGAAAATTATTTATCGCACATATTTTGAAAAGATGTGGTTCTCTTCGCGGTGTTACATCTGTGCCATTTCCCTTCCTGGCTTTTCATCTCGTACTGGGTATTTAAAAAAAAAAAATATATAGAAGCCGGCAGTGACTTTGCCATCATTTTTGGGTGGAAAAGTGGGGATTTTCGCTGTCGCTCCTGTGATTCCTGTCTCGGTGACAGTCCTGATCCGTGCGTGATGACAGGCCGCAATTGTCAAAACACACATACACACGTCGGAGGGACTTTGCAGGGTGTTGCACCCGCACACGCACCCTGGTCCCGTACACCCGCGGGGGGGGGGGGGGGGGGGGGGGGGG
>JABFEA020000050.1:6401995-6423941 GCA_019775915.2 Cyphomyrus plagiostoma | reverse complement strand
CCACCGCAGCTTCTGGCTGCCTGCCACTGCCTTAAAACAGCAGCTGAAACAGTTGTAGGGGAGCTGCCTTCACTCTCGAGTGGCGGTATCGCCGGTGTCATACGCTGTCGTTCGCTGCAAACGCTCAGCGGATCTGCGGGCGCCAGAGCGGTCTTCGCAACACCTGTCTCTCTCACCGCCTCATCAATCCTGTCTCTGTGAAGAGGGTCACGCCGGTCCCCAACCAGGGTGCCGGGCCCAGTCATTGTGGCTACCTGCTTAAATCGCGCGGCCGATGAAGCCGACGCCCTTAATTGATCAGTAGCGGGAGCTTTCGCCTTGACGTTCCGCATTCCAGGCGGCTGGTTTAAAATGGCTTTCCGTTCATCTGTCCAAAGGGATTTTGTTTTGGATGGCGCATCCCGCGCGGTCGGGTGCCACTGTTGGCACCTGGAATACCGAAGTGTACCTGGATATATTCGTTCGTTCTTTCTGGGCAGGCACCTCCATACGGGCTAAAAAAACACACATGCCACGCTGCACAGGAAGCAGCGTTCGTTCGGTGCAAACAGGAGGCCGTCCCCATTCGCCTTTATGTTCACGAGCCCAGTGCGTTTAAGGACATAGCTGATAGGGACCGCGGCCCTGTGACAGCTGATGGAGAGATTACCCAGCGAAAGTGATGGAGTGATAGAGCGACACTGAATCACCGTCCATGACGAAGCCCAGCCTCGTGGCCTCCCCTCGCTCCCCACTCAGTGTTAAGTGTATTTTTCACTTGCTTGTTAATGTAACGTTTTAAGAGCACATGCCCATTATTAACCATTAAGGAAATTAGCGGCTCTTGGCTTTTATCGATACGATTCTGCCGCATCTGCGTTGGCTTTCCGTGCGGTGCGCTTGCTGGCTGACGTTCGCTCCTAGCGTCCTGAGAGACAGTCCCGTGTCTCCAGGACGCATGGCTGTTAACCTTTAAGCAGATGGATAATTCCGAAAAGTGCAGTAAAAGTAATAGACTCCAAACAAGGGGTCCTGAAGCTGCCGGTCGCCATGGGCAACCCAGATTCCGGCTCTGATTCTGAATGTGTCAAAATGCACAAAAAAAACAGGTTTACACTCTCGGGTTGTCTCAGCGGTGGTGAAAAGTTCAGAAGGTTTTTTTTTTTTTTTGCTTCAAACAACCTATCGAGTACGTTTTATACTCACAGGTCAGTTAAAAAAAAACCTTGGTCTGGATTTGTACTTTCAGGACCTAAACTATACACTTCTGTGTCCCAGTTGATACTTTTTCCCCCACAGAGGATTCCAGCCATGCTACATTATAAGGCTGAAACAAACAACGTACATTTGAATGGTGGCACCCAGTCATGTGTCTCGGGGGAGTCTCATGAAATGTTATACACATAAGGAACTGTGGTCCATCATAGACACAAACCAGACATTTGTGGAAATTAGTGCTGAGGCACAACAAAGAGGGTTTGGTAAGACCCAGAACAGATTGACTGTAAACAGACGTATATAAATAAATATATCCATCCATCTTCCATAGCTACGTATCAGTACAGAGTGAACTTGGCGCCTCTAACAAAAAAGGCAGTGGGATACTCTGGATGGGCGGCCTGTTCATCACACGCAAGGAGCAATTTAGAGACTCAAGTTCACCGAACCACATTTCTAAACTTTTGTCTTCATAGGTGAAGATTTGTTAGCAATCAATGTACGGCAGTCGTAGAGAATTCCATTTAAGAGATCCGATAGATTAGGCTGTGAGAAACATCTTATCTGACCTTAATGGGCGCACCCCCAACGCAGATGCCCCAAGCGTGCCCTGTTGTGGATCTTCTTTCTCCAACAAATGCTTCCATCCATTTTCCATAAACGCTTATCTGGGACAGGATCACAGCTCACTTCCCAGGAAGCAAAGGACAACCAGGACAAGATTCCAGTCCATCACTGCAAAGAAATTCCAGGCATTTTGCAGACACAGAATAATCTAAACTAAAGGATTGCAGACTTCAGGAAGAAAGACATGCTGACAAGCTGCAAACTCCACACACACAGTTGGAAACAGGAAGTACATCATCAACCCTGGTGGTGTGAGGGCACATTGCTACCCACTGAGCCAGTATGCCACCCACGGACAGTTTTTAAGCAGATTTCAGTAGGTAGAACAGGAATTAGGCCATACCTAATTGTCATGTGACTTTATCCCATTCTGTGTTCAGATGGTGTGTGCTGGCCCTGGCACACACACACACACACACGTTTGTAATTATATTTTTGTGGGGACTCTCCATTCATTTCCATGAGGAAAACTCTAATACCAACATGATGACCTCAACCCCTACCCAGCAACCTTAACAATAAGTAACCAAGTAAAATATGAGACTTTTGACATTTTTAGTTTTTTGATTGCATTCACAGATCTTTGTGGAGACCTGAAAAATGGTCCTCGCAATGTCAAAATAACAGGCTTTGAAATGTAAACATAATTCACTAACACACGCACGCACACACACACACACATCTCCAGCAATAAATCCCCTTTAATGATACCTCCACATTCCGGTGGCAGGCCTGTACACCTCCTCGGCAGGCCGCCAACGGCGCACGTCACATGACACCACGCTGCGAGGCCGCCGTCCCTCTGTCGGGACGCATCGGAGGGCACGTCACTTTTGGGATAAGGGCCCCCCTCCCTCTTTGGATGGGGAGCTAATGGCAACATGGGGTCCGTCCGAGCCGGAGAGGTGATGGATCTGATGTGACAGCGTTCTCTCCGTTTTTTTGTCCTTCCCGTCTGCTCGCCATCATCGGAACGGAGCATTTTTTATTTATGTTTTTTTCTTATGCAAATGATGTTTTATTTCCCTGAATTAGCTGTCCGCAGCGCTGTGCCTTTTCCCTACTGCGCCTCCATTCAAAATTAATGACCATCGCATTTGGCCTCTCGTATGCGTCTCGAAGTTCTGCTTAGACTCAGTCCGAGGTTAGCATGTGTAATTGGGCTGTCAGTACAGCCTGTGTGCGCTCAGAAGTGTTATAAATTATACACTGATACAAGTCAGTTATTAAAATTACAGGGAAATAAAGTTGTTCCTCAGATAGCTATACAGGCATTATTATTAGTATTAGTATTATTATTATTTATTAGGGTATAGTTGATGTTGCAGAAAACATTAATCTATTTTATGCAATGGCCTTATCTAGCAATAACTGAAAGACAGAGCCAAAAATGTATATAAACAGAAATATACAGACGGTCGTGGTGGCAGAGTTTGAGAACTTGCAGCTCCCTGATTGTACACGGTTGTGCACATTAGTGGTAGTCAGTGTTCAGCCTGTCATTTGATTTCTGCTTACTGTTTGCACTAGTATTAATGACGTAACATTAAAACAAAAATAAACATATACTTTTTTCAAGTGAAAAGACGGTACTCAGAGAGGCAACGGTGGGCCAGGTTTGCATGGTTTAGGGCAGGACTCTTCAAATCTGGACCTCGATTCCAAATCCAGGCCTTGTTTTCAGTTCTCCCAGGTAGTTAGCTTAATAATGACTGATTCTGATTGGTCACAGGCTTCAACACCTGACTGACAGGTAAAGGAAGGCTGGAAAACCAGCAGGGCTCAGACCTCAAGGACCGTGATTCGAATAAACCTGATTTAGGGTTAAAAGCCCACCCGCCACAGGCTGGCTTTACTCTTTGCTCTTTGACTATTTTTGTAAATGGGATTCATTTCACTCCCCTTGTCCGCCTGTAATTTTTGACCCCCCCACCTGATTAATGTAAGGCATCCTGTTCCCCACCTCTTTGGTTTAATCAGAATCTACCGACGATCACCTGAAGGGGGCAGCCTGCCCTCCGCTGTCAGCAGCCTCGTTCTCATAGTTGCTTCGACCATGCAGCGTTAATCCTGCATTTTCTCAAATATTTGACCTGATAATTGTCAGCGCACCCACTCTCCGCATGTGAAACGGGGATTTAGCGATAAGTGTGCGAGCTCCCGCTTCTCAGCCACCTGTTTTACGCTCAGCTCTCCCTTTAATGACATTATACATGTGCTCACCGAGGAAACGTCTAACAGAGTTCTGAGCTACAGGCACAGACGCAGTAGTAGTTGGGCTCCCTGGACACAGGTTGATCCTAGAGTTCATCCCCAACCATTTTGTCACTTTTATATATATTTTGTACTATTGAATCTAAGTAGTGTTTTTAATGATCAATTTTTTAATATGTTTATAAGTTATGTTTCTTTTTTAATGGTATTAAATTAATTCCTGGAAAAGTTCAATGATACGCACTTGATATTTTAGTTGATGACTCTTTCTGCCTGTCCGCTGGCTGGGTGTGGAGTGTAAATCTTACTTGCACCGCAACGTTTCCACAGATCCAATCCCGGCTATCAGCAGCTAGAAGATGCACTTGGGAAGGACACCGATATATAACAATCAGCCGTAACGGTAATGTTCTCTAAGAAGTGTGGCGCTGAAATAAAACCGTGGTGCTTATTAGGGACTCAATTACGAGCCGTGGCAGGACGCGGGGACGTGTGTGGCCGGCGATTGGCTCGGCAGTTACACCTCGCGTGCTTTTATTGATGTACAGTTAGGGCAGAATTAAGTGTTACAGGTGCGAATGGAGCGGATCGGATCATAAAAAAGCGCTATATAACAGGCTATTCTTAGGGATGCTAAAAGAAAATTGGTTGGAGTATATTTGATACCTGTTTTCTTTATTGCATGTCAGCATCACCCTGGAAGTCACCCACAGTAAATACAATGACCCACCTCACCATGGTCTTTCTTGCGCTCCACCTGAGCATTCACGTGCCTGAGCATTCACGTGCCTGTGCATTCACGTGCCTGTGCATTCATTTCCAATGCACGTTCATGTAAATTCAGATGCACATGATTCACATGTTTTCCGCTGACATTTCCTGGAGTCGTTTGCACTCTTTGATCAATAAGATATAATTTTTAGAAAATTTTATATAACATTGAGACCTTTGTAGATCATCATCCCAGCTATCAGGAGATGATCCTCTGAAAATTTAAGTGCTCCTCCACACTTTTGGGATTGGAACAAATTCTTTTGCCATTAATGCTGATGTGTCTTCTTATCAATTTAAGACAACATTGGTAAGAAATCCCAGAATGCCTGCAGCCGCACTCTCTGGTCCCTGTTGCAATTACAGGATTCTGCACACATAATTCAGTCCCGGTAAAATTCAATCAGTCATTCCTTAACACAATGTGTTCCCAACCTTGAACCAGTAACAGCTTTGGGTGAGATGGTGGGAGTTTATAAACTAGATGGTATTAAATAATTTTCTTACTCCTTGTTTTAAGGAAATTTCGCCCCACTGTCAGTGGTGCCAGGCTCCGTGGGATCTGCTGAAAATTGAACATAGAATGATGAGAATATATCTGACGTACATCGGCTTGCCAACATGCCACCGGAATGTGGAGGCATAATTAAAGGGGATTTACTGCTGGAGATGTGTGGGTGTGTGTGTCTGTGAATGTTTATGTTTATATTACATTGTGGGGACCAAATGTCCCCCACAGTGTTATAAAGATCTGTTATTTTGATGTTGTGGGGGCCATTTTTCAGGTTCCCACAAAGATCTGTGAATACAATCAAAAACTAAAAATGGCAAAAGTCTTGCATTTTGTTTGGTTACTTATGGTTAAGGTTAGGGCTGAGTAGGGGTTAAGGTCATCATTTTTTGATGTTGGTTTTCTCCATAGAAATGAATAGATATATCTCAGCACATTAAGAAGTATTCTCAAACGGAGATCCTTTCCTTTCTACAGTTTATTTCCTGAATGACAATAGTAAGATGTAGATACATGCTGTCATTTTGTACCTGTAGGCTGTATATGAAACACAAACATCAGCAATATAAGGTACGCTGAGATTAAAACACTGCAATTCATCACTCTTGTTGTCAGCTATCATTTTTCCCTAAAGAATGTTTTTTTTTTTCATGCCTCCATTTTTCCAGAGCTTCAAACTGAAGCATTCAATCTAAAACATTGCTGAGTTTGACCGTAACGCAATAACATTCAGGAGTTCCTCCAAATATTGCGGCGTCGATGCAGAATCCTGAATTAAACGCGATCTGCTGTTAAATTCAAAGCGTGCATCTGAGTTTTTTTTTTTTTACTTTTCTATTTACCGTGTACTCCTGACCCTTTGTAAGAAAAGCAGTACAGTAAGACTCAAGGAGTAACATGCCCGTACATCAGATATCACAGGGACATTTGTAAGACACAGAGGAAGCCGTGTTGGCTGGGGTTGAGGTTGGTTTGGGCCTGGCAGGCACTGATAGGCCTCTGAGCAGCAGGCCGGCTGTCATACAAGGTTAGCCTGCTGGAAGTTTCGCCACTGCTATTGACTGCAACTAACTGATGTGGTTCACTAACCAGTACATACACTGGTGGGCAGTGCAGATGCCGTGTGTGATCGAGAATTTTATCTGTATAATAACGTATGTGACAAATGTCGATTCTTGGGAATGAGGGGAGCGGACGAGATGTCTTAACGCCAATTCCGATATCCCAGTGAATCCACCTGGAAAATCACAGTGGGATTTCACTGGGTTTTTATCAAAAGTGACAACAGTCACTTATTTCCCGGCAACAGTGGGGGGTCGGAGCATGCTCGGTTCATTAGCATATCAACGGCACCCCTCTCAGTATTAATCGCTCTTCCGGCACGTCATTTATTAATGACAAATGACTGTTGGCGGGGGGAAGGGGGGGTGCGGTTTCAGAGTGATCCTCAACCACCTCAGTTATTCAGAGCTATATAATAGCTACTTTCTTATTGTTAGGAACCTCTGATGGTTGTATTTATCATATTAGCCCGTGGCGCTTTGCATTATGTACCAACAGACACACCAGTGCATCACATCTCCTGCAAAGTCTATTCTCACAAAGACTCGACGAAGGTCTGGTAGAATTTGATTGCGTAACTGTTTCGCTGATTACATCGTGCCTCGTTTTATTCATTGTGAAAGTGAGAATGAATACCAAGTCATTTATTTTGGGCTCATTGTTTTCAATTTGCAAGCAACTAAAGACGGAAATGCGTTTAACATTTCAATTATTCCATCTCAGACCTTTCGCGCGTTGGACGTTATGAATTATACAGAAATCAGCATGAAGACATCATTCTCACGTCGTTTTCATCAAATTGTGCTTATTCTCCCATCCATGGCAGAAAGGCTCTGACAATAGTGATCAAATCCACTCAATTTCTTGATGTAGAGTGAAGCTATTCAAATCACAGCCCTCAAGATCCATGCATTGCTTATTTTCCAGCCTTCCCTTACCTTTGAGCCAGGTGTGAAGCCAATCAGAATCAGTTATCATTAAATTTACTACCCGGGAGTACTGAAAACAAGGCCTGGATTTAGAATCAAGGGTCAGATTTGAAGAAACCTCATGCAGAGCTTTGAAATTTTTAGAGATGCACTCATATCATAGAGACACACAGACCTCACACATTTGGTTTATTAAACACTTTGAGGAGCCCCACAATCCAGGTGCTAGGAACAAGGCCGATGTTATAGTCACTTGTGGATATTCCATCTCCTGGGAGCACAGGTAACCACGGTGAGCAAGTATTTCTGACACTTATACAAAGACAGGCAATAAAAGTCATCTTAGCGGTAAACTTTGTGGACTTGTAGTGAGCCATGAGCTCTGAGTTTGCACAAAGTGCATTATCATCTAAGGTGACTGTGGGGGGGAAAAGGCATGACTCTGCAGAAAACAACACACTGTTAGAGAGGAAGAGAAAAAATGAGGCCATTTAGACTCTTCTGTCCCCCATACAGGCTGTCACTCTTACAGATGTTGTTTCTGGAGCGTTCTCACTGGAGATCCCCATCTCATTAGTCTGCTCGCAGTGGCCAGGCTCTTTAGTTTTCATGTTCCAATTCAGTCCCTCGGACGCTAAACCCTCCATCCGTAACGCAGCCCCGTGTCACGCCACGGGAGGCGTGTCTGTCGTGCTCCTGGGCGAGTCGCATTCCGCGGGACGGAATCCGCTCGGCTTCTCCCTGTTATTCGATCTGCCGCCAGAGGATGGATTTCACAGTGCACCTTAAAAGCCTCACCTCTCCAAAACCTGACTTAATGCATTATATCTATGTGTTTGTAGGATGTCTCACTTTTACACCCATTGCGTGACGACATCCAAATATGTATCTTGAGATACCTTATGCAGGTGTCCAGGATGACTTAATGTCTGTTAAATGCATTATGTGATTAATGTACATCTGCTATATATCATTATACATACTTTATAAGAACTTATCCTGCACATGGGGTTGGAAGATGGATGGATGTATGGACAGATGGCTTTCAGTGCCATGCTATGTTCTGTTTTCTTATCTATTGTCATATGATACTGGACTCTCTTATGATTTCATATATAGCCACAATCCATGGTGTATGGTGAAAATATTCACTTCAAGGCACTAAATAGCAATAAAAAAGCATAATTTGTATGCCAAGAATGTTCTGCTGGCTAAAATGGATGTTAGCAGTAAATATGCATTACTGTTAGGCTTTGCACACTAGATCAGACGTTCTTATTAAAAAGTAGCAGACACCTAAGCAGATTATGTGCACAACTCCTAGATGGAGATTCTCTGAGGTTTTAAGATTATTGGGCAAGGAATACGGTGAATATACACACAAAACAGGCCCACAACCCAGTCGCTTCAAAGTACATCAAATCTCAGGCATCATCAAACAAAAGGAACGATTATATGCCAAAATAAGGCTCACAAAAACATGCAAAACACTTTTGGTGTGTTTTTAATGTGCTTCAGAAACATCTGCTTAAATCTGTTTTTCAGGTTCTGTTTTCATGCTAATGACTCTGACATGGTGACATTTGTCCACCTTATTGTCACCTCCACAGAACATGCTAGAACACCACAAAAGGGAAGGCAGTCTGTCAGGCAGGCTCAACAGGCAGTTCAGCTTTTCCTTTTCTGGAACTTTCTGGAACTTTTACTTTTGTTCCGGATATATAATGTTTTGGTTTTTTTTTTAATTCGATGGAAGCCATTTTTCGCGTTTGCCTGACGGCCTAAAGGGGCAACTGAAAAGGAGCCTGCATGAAAATACACACAGAGACAGAGTCAAGAAATGTTCAGTGAGGTGAATTGGTGTGTGACTGCCCTGTGACCAACTGGCTTCCTGTCCAGGGGATCCCCTGCCGTGTTCTCCATGGGAGAAGTGGTGATGAATGATGGATGAATTTAGAGGAAATGCCCAGCACAAGTGCCCACGTTTGATGAAAGTTTGCAGAATGTATTTGTCTTGAATTATCAATTATTAGCCTAGGGTGTAGCATTTAAGTTATTTATGTAGCTGTGGGAAACTATAAAGTGCACGACACACATCGTTATATATAAAAATGATAATTAGCAGGGAAAACCTACGTAGGTAATTATCTTGATCTACAGTACCTTTGATTAAAGCATTGTAACCGAGTCCTGGAAATGAACTGAGAAGCACATGGCAGATTCTTTAAACGTGTGAAATGAACCACAGGAGCTTGTCTGATGTGACAAAGTCGGTATATTTTAAAAGCATTCAGCTGCTGCCGCTGCTCTCTCCACGAGTCGTGCTTAAGCTCTCCTAACCTAGGGTGCAAGAGATTCATACAGATACTCATAAATGCCAGTCTGCTGCTTACAGTTTGAACTCAAGGGGGACACATTTCCGTTAGCCCGTGTGCAGTGATTTTTCAGCCAGTCTACTTTATAGCTGTTTCGACGCGTACCTGATCACACCTGAACACCCGATATGCAAATGAGTGGCTCAGAACCAATCGCATCTAGAATTCCCAATGAGTCATAAACACAAAGCATTGTGGGAATGGAAGTACTACTATGACCTCAGTAGAGGTCTATCATACCATCCATCCATCCCCGACACTGAATGACTCTTCAAACGAATTGGCATTATAAAAAATTATAATAGTACTTATAAGGTATTTATTTTTACTTACTCACTGCTTTTTAACAGATATTTAATTTAAAATGCCTACGAATGGACTCATGCGATTCAGTCTACTGACACAAGCAGGAGAGAAAAACAGAGTAAACAGAACAGTAGGGTACTCATAGTTTAAGGCTGGCATTATGGGAGATCACAAGCCAACTGAGAGCGATTGATGGCAGCTGCTGTATAATTAGCATCATGCTAGTTGTCTCCAAGGCCAGCGTTTGCTGTGCCTACCACGTAAAAGAAAAACCATATATATATATATAAACTATATATATAACCAAACACGATATACCCATGGAAATTCCCACGTTTATAGTGAAATGTGTCAGTGCTGAAAATCTCATCTGCACACATAACACTTATCGGTGTAATGGTGTAAGGTGACCAAGCCCACTTAACGTTAAAAAGCTTGCAAAGAAAACAAGAAGAATTAATCAACAATTGCTTTACGATTTATTTTACAATTAGGAAAAAGGAAAAAAAAAAAGGTCTGAGCGAGCCAATGTTTTTTTTCTTACAATATTAATCATAAAACATTGAAATGTATAATCCATTGTGCATTGCCCCCCCCCCCACCCCACATAGAATCATGCATCAAAACAGATGCACGCATATTTAAATGCATTTCTGTAAACCAGGTTTGAGGACCTACTTTTTATTGGAAACAAAAAGGACATCTTGTGGCTCTATAGTATATATTTATATACATCGTTTGTTTTCTTTTCTATATATAAAATGACAATATAAAAGGTAAGGAATGCACACAGTACAAAGGGTGCTGAGCTGCTGCAAATGGCAAGATATGTCAGATGTAGTTTTAGACGATGCAATTGATCATTTATATATTTATATATTTATATATATTTATGTATATAATAATGATTCTCAATTTTGATTTTACAAGTTGAAACTGAAGCAGCACACTATAGAAAGATAAATGTGTACCAAAGCATATATTTGCAAATTACTATAAAGGGATAATTTACAGTGAAATTAAATGACATTTATTAAAAACAAAACTTGCATACTAGTCCTTCTTGAAGTCACTGTACTGAGCCAAAATGCATATTATCCTTTTCTTTCTACAATGTTAATGTGTCTTTTTCATAATATAATACACATAAAAGCTCAAAACTGAATGGAATTGAAATGTAACAGAATACCAATAAATTCAGTCAAGTCTGAAGCTAAAATTAACAATAATTATTACAAGCGATCATCTGAATTGAAGCGATTCGCATTGAACGAAGGCTTTTTACAAAATAAAACATTACACTTCTTAAAGTGCAGAAATGCTACTTCAGTCTTCATGAAAAAGGCTCACCCAAGCTCTTCCTGTGTACAGCTCATTTTAGAGTCTTCAAATCACTTATTTTACACATCTCTCCATGTTTGCCTTGGAAACTGTTATTTTTGAAGAGCATGAAAAAAGAAAAATGAGTGTGAAATTCACAAATTACATGCACGATTTGGACAAAACATCATATAAATACATTACAAAGTAAGTGTTAAAAATCAAAGGAGAATGAAAAAAATGAAAGGGGATGTGTGGTCCAGTTAGGCAGTTTCACAACCAAAGTAAGACTGATTTCAGAGGCTCAGCTCGGGCCCAGTGCAGTACTGTGATTTAGTGCAACGATTCAATCAGTCATACACAGCCACTCCACCCCACTTCTTAGAGTTTCTCCAGCTTTTCTAGTTCAGTGACATAGATCACATGGTCCTCCGGGGACTTGCCGTGGGTTTTGCTGAGATGCAGTTTGACTGCGTGCTTGCTGACAAAAGTCCGATTGCACAGCTTGCACTGGAATATGGAGCCACTGTCATCCTCGGTCAGGCCAAGGACACCAAAGGACTTGTCGCTTATGACTTTAGAAACTGCCTGTTGCTCCCTAATGAGGTCTATGGACAGTTTGGAGAGGTCCTTCAGGCTGAACCCTAAATGTGATTCTAAGTGGTTAATGTAGGTGGAGGGAGTTCTGAACTGCGATGCACAGTCGTTGCACAGGAATATCGGCTGACCGGAGTCAATGTTCTTCAGGAACTTGGTCCCACCTGTCCGCCTCAGCTGATACTTCACATTAGCCAGCCAATGAGAAATAGTTGTCATGGACAGGCCTGTGAATTTGCAGATGTGCACTCTCTCCTGAGGCCCCAGGTCAGCCATGATGAACTTGCCCTCTGGGGTTTCCCGCAGGCTGGAGGCAAACTGGGCTTGCAAGATGAGGAGGTGTTGGGGGTTCCAGTTCGACTGTCTACCTTTCCTCTTCTGGACGGGGGACAGCTCGTCTAGACCATCCTCAAAGGTACTGCCTTCAGCGTCTGACCTCTCAGAGATGGAGGAGGGGGTGGAGGACTTTGGCGTCAGGCGGCCAGTAAGGTTCTTTACCATATCGGAGATGTCCATCAGTGCATTCTCCCTTAAAGGTGATGAAATGGATTCAGAGACACTTGAGAGAATTGGCCTGCTGCTGCTCCCATTGTTGCTATTGCTGCTGTTGTTAGTGGGTGCTATGGAGGAACTGTTGATAGTTGTACTGTTGCTGCTTTTGGACTTTGTCAAGTCCATGGGCTGCTCATCGTTCTCATAATAATATCGGTTAATGGATTCTGTTGGCTTAACCTGAGTTGGATTACAGACTGGCTTTTCCGTCATGCTGTTGCTGATCTTGTACAACATTGCGAGAGGGTCTAACAGAGGGCTGACAGGTTTTAACGCTTTGCCTAAGTGAGTGTTCATTATGGACTGCAAGGCGCTAAGAGGGTTGACAAAAGGCTGCTCTGGTGAATGGTCTGTGATGATCCCCAAGGTGTTACAACCATTGCTTACTGGGGATTTGAGTCCATCAACGCCATTCTTCAGAGCATTATCAACCGGACTATCCTTGGGCTCTCGCTTGCTGACGGGTTCCAGTTCAATATTAGCACTGCCGTTCCTAGTTGGCTTGACGCTGAGGTCATCAGGCTTGGGTGACTCCTTCTTCTCCTTAACGATTGGCAGGGGAGACTTTGCAGAGACAGGCTTGCATTTGTCAGAGGTCTTGTCTTCCTTCTTCACTGAGATTTTCCCTGTGACCTTTTCAACCAACTCTTCCATGGCTGAGACATTGCTTCTGTGGTGGGGTGGAGGGGAAGGACTGTCAGGGGTGTGGATGGCAGTACTCAGGTCAGATGACAGAGATTTTATACTGCTGTTGAAGGAAGGCTGCACCTGGACACTCTGCACGACTGGCAGAGAGGATTTCACAGAGCCCTGGAGCTGATAAGCCGCATGGATGCTGGGATATCCACCCCAAGTAGGCGTGCCAGTCTGGGCCTTGCTGATTGCACTCGACACGGTGTTTTCAAGGGACTTCAGTATATCAATTCCTCCTTTGGGAGTCTCCTCCAAATCTTCCTCTCTGAGATACTTATAAGAAGGGTTTGTCTCAGTCTTCTCGCTAGGGTCCTCTTTTTCCTCTTTAATCACTTTTTCAGGTATACTTACCTCCATTTTCTCTTCTTCTGCTTCCTTCTTGTCCTCAGAACCAGAGGAGTGTATGGGAGAATCTGGCTGGGACTTAATACTAGAGATGGGCAGTCTGGTTGTAGTGGGTGGCAGAGGGATGGACTGTATCTTTTCCTCTACCACCGGGTCGAAAACCAGCTGCTTTCCCTTCTTTGAAGCAGAGTTAGTCACTTTGAGAAAATGTCCAGTGACCATCATATGGGCAGTCAGCTGCTGCAGTGTGTCATGTGAGCTTCCACACTCCATACACTTAAGTATCTGGGCTTTACGTGCCTCAAACTGCCAGGTATAACTGGCCCCGTTTTGATAGCCGTAGCGATTATTAGCAGTCACATAAGGGTTTGCCACTTTGGGGTCTTTTGTAGTCTCACCTAATGGGATTCCGGGTGTGCTGCTGATAGATTCTGGGGAGCAGGGGGAAACCAATTCCTGAAAGGCTCGCTTTTTGGTAGAGGGAACCAGCTTGGAGGCCAGCGCTGGCATGGGTTCTTTGAGAGGCACTTTCTGGTAGTGTTTCGTTTTGATCATGTGGACGCTCAGGTCTTGCAGAGACTCAAACGAGTGGCCACAGTACATGCACTTGAGCACCTTCTGGGCATCCTCCTTCCCCTCCATCTCCATCAGTGACCGCTTCCTAGGCTTGGACCACTTCTTGCCATGGTCGTCCTCTTTGTCCTTGTTGTCGTCTCGGTAGTGGCCAGTCTCATTCATGTGGACGGTGAGACCCACCAGTGTGTCATAGGCTGCACTACAGTCCTTGCAGCGAAACTTGCTGGCCCCGGTGAACACTGGGCCGTACAGCTTGTTATTCTGCCGGTATAGCTGAACGGTACTGAAAAGGCTAGGCTCGGGGAGAAGGTGGTAAGGGGTATGCTGCAGGGTTTTGGCCAGAGCAGCTTGGTGCCAGTCATAGGTCACGCCCCCACCGTTGCTCGAGCTGCTGTTGCCTCCAATGCTACTGCTGCTGCTGGTAGAGGTGGAGGTGTTGGTGTGGGTATTGGTGGTGGAGCCGCTGCTACTGCTGATGGCACCAGCAGTGCTGCTCTCGACAAGGCTGTTGATGATGCTGCTGCTCCCATTACGGGTGCCTGTTGCCCCTACCCCGACCCCAGTGGCCTGCTTGTTTTTCATAATGTCCATGGTGATGCTGGACCAGGTGCTATCTGAGATCAGGTTTGCATAGACGGCTTTCATTTGCGCCAGGCTGTCCTGCAGTGTGAGGCCACTGTCCATACCCCCAGCATCCTCCTTGTCCTGACCCTCCTTGGAGGAGGTGCTTCTGAAGTCTGCCAGCTGATCACTGGTGTCGCTGAGTGGCGAGCCATACCCCGCATCTGGGTTCGTGGTGTTACTGAGGGGGGAGTTCTGGTAGCTGGGCTGCTCCTTGCCCTCTTCCTCCTCGTTGCAGAGGAACTCGCCATCCTGGCCATCTAGGGACAGGCCGTCATCCTGCAGGTGCTCGTCATCGATCTTGGCTGCCTTGAGCTCATCCTCAGGCACGTAAGCTGAAACATACGAAAGAAATGCAGGGAATAGGTGAGAAAAGCAAAAAATAAAACAGAAAGACATGATTCCGTTGGGACACGGACTTCTGCCTAGTGTGTGTGTACATGTGTACACATGCAGGATGTGAGGAGATTAACAGCGATGGTCTGCTTGTGCAGTAAATGATTCTAAAGAATTGTTTGTCAATAGTCCTGCCGGGGGGACACAGGATTGCAATTATAAAGCAGCAAATATCCATATGTTGACTATGACAGATAGCTTTGTTTCCCAGTCTGGTGAAGGGTCCTATTGGACTTCACAGCTCAGCAAGGGCAGAGGAGACCCGGAGCATACTCCCATCAAACACAACGTTGTGGGTAAACCCAGCTCGTAGAGAAAATAATTTTAGCTGTAGACCAAAAATGTTGTTTATGATGTTAACATCTTTGAGTTATTTCCATGGGAACGGGATAATTCTGCTAATACAAGCAGCACTGCAGCATTTGTGCACAATAGAGGGCAGATTCTCACAATGCAAAGAAAGGTGTCAGAAACAATCACAATATCTACGGTGTTTGGCGTCTGGGTGGGAGAGATGCAGGAGGCAGACATGCAACAGCACACCGTGGACGCAACTCCTCAAAAGAGTTAAACATCTTAAATGAATTATGAATTACCCCTCAACCAAAATGCCATACAATATTAATGCTAAGTGTTTCTTATCGGGCTTTTCACCTGCCTACCTCCCCCCCCCCCCCCCCAGGCGCGGCCACGGACATGTTCTCTAAGTCATACGTGTACTGATGCAATTATCTGGTCAGCTGCTCTGCATGCATGCAGATGCCCGGCGTTAAATTGCAAGTGATGCAAGTGAGATGCAAGAGAATGAAAAGACTAGCGAAAGGGATGCCTTCGCGATATCCCCCCCAGGCTCGGCCACCAAAGAGACTGTGGGGCCAAGCAAAATGCCTCCTTATTCCAAAAACGCCGCGTGTCCGCAGCGTTCAGTCATATTTATTATTTACTTATAATGCTAACCAGTCAAATTATGTGTGAAATACAGGGAATTAAGCTTGCATTCAAGGGAAAGTATTCACATCATTTTGGTGCCTTTTTTATTGAACAAAGAAGAGAGGTTTTCTAGAAAACCAGGAACGGTGCACAGGAAGGGCACACACTCCTGTTGTGAATCTTGCCGAACCACGCAAACCGCCCCGTTCTTCACGGTACCCGGCCACCATATCACAGCCCTTCCCCTCGGTCAGCCCAAAAAGGCCCTCCAAATAATCAGCGGGGAAGCGGGATGCCACAGCCCCACGGGGGAAGTTCCCCCGGTGCGTTGAGCCGAAACTTAAGGTGAGATTACGTGTCATGCTGTCACGGTCCATGCAGCGCTAAATCTCGACGGAACGAAGTGTGGGCATCCAAGGAGTGCGCCTCCCAAAGTCTAGCCCCTCCTGTCCTGCCATCCAGTCTGCCAGGGCCAGCCATATTTGTCTAATGTCACTCGTGGCCTGCTCCCTCCTCACTGACCAAAAAAAATTGGTCACTAACCTGTTTCAGAAAAAGACTTCATCATCGTTTTAAAAATGACCAGCACTGCCTGTTAAGCAAGTTTTTTTTTTATCAAACAACAATAATAATAATTAACTGGGCTTTTGTTTTAGAGGAGTGTTTTAATGAGAAGCCTGAGGCGTTCTGTCAATTCCCCACAACACTCAGTCCGGATTTCATTAATTCCCCCGATCGGAAACGCCTCACTGCTAAAGTCGACTCATACAGGGTTAAATTCTAAATCCGGTAAGACCCACCCCAAGCTTCCGGAAGTTTCTCGGGGAGATGCACTAGATCCGCTGACACAATAACGCCGGGGAGAGGGAAGCAATAAAACCGGACCACACACGCCTTCTGAGCAGAACTACAGAGCTGGTGCCTCAGATCTTATTGCTCGGAGAAATACAATCAGATGGTACAATTAAACACTGATGTAGGGGAGGGGGGGAATCACATACCAGCAGACTGAATTTAATACATGTTAATTATTATAGTAACACTACCTGCCAGGAGGGGCAAAAACAACCAACGAAAAAATGTAAATTGTCCCAATTCTGGTGAAACAAAGGGAGGAGCTTGGGCAGCCAGCCTTAAAGGAGGAACAAGGGCTCGGCCCGGTGTCCGGAGATCCTGCCGCAGCCTCCGCTGGCGAAACAGCTGCCCTGTCACCTTCAAACGGCACGGAGAGCCGCCGGCCCTAATCTGAGGGGACGTCCCGCCACGCCTCCGCAGGGCCGCGGAGGAAACGGTCAGCCGGTGCTGCAGGGGGGGCGTGCCGGTACGCCGCGGTGCACGTGCAGGCTTACGGGCCTATACCGCCCCGCCTCCTCCTCCCCCCCAATCAGAACCAGCCCCAAACACATAGGTCTCTTCTTCCAGTACCAGACTCACAATTCTGCCCTCACGCAAATAGATAAGGCGGCAAAATGCTCCCATTTACCCATGTGAGCCTCCCGTTCTTTGTTCAATATTTCATATTATTTTAAAATGGGATTTTTGCATAAATACAAATCAGTTTTAGTCCTGTCATCCTCCTTAATCTTAGAGGTCAGAAAGGACTTTGGCAGGAACTGAAATTGGCAAGCATCTGTTGCAAATTGAATATTTGAGGAAATAATTATTGACTGATAACTTTATTTCTGCAATAGCATTTTATTGTTCTTTATAGCGTGTCTTAATCTGCAGCACCTGATGTGTAGGGGTAAGATAGAGGGTATGTGTTTATCTATACATTTATATATAACAATAAAAGATACAGGGTAATAAAGGTCTCTTTGGAAACATGCTGCGCCGTAAAAGTTAAAAATAAAGCGCCTGGCAGCAGTGGACCGGTGAAGAGGAGAGAGCAGCTCTGGGTCTGACACGGGGCCAGTGGCTGTGGCCCCTCTGTGCACAGAGAGGGTTCCCTAACTGGAGGGACACTCAAAGCTGAGACAAACACATGTGGAACAAAAGGGCACCGGCCAGCGAATCCAACCTGTCTTCCAGAAGCATCTCCCGTCGTTATCCCCATCTCATACCAAGCGGCACTAAACTGGGCTAATATTTCCATTTTTAATTACATATTTGTGTGACCCAGCCCCTTTAAAGGCTAAATCTGACCCCTCTCCAGCGGCGGAGAGACATAGGGCCGCCAATTCCACGTGCCCATTCCTCAGTTATCAACCTGGCAGACCAGGGCCGTCCCATGCGAAGTCACAAAGCCAGGACCTCGGACCTTCTCTCAAATGTGGGGTGAGGCACTTTGGCTGTGGTGCGAGTTTCAGAATTATTCCAATCGTAAGATAATTTGAAAGGCCCACTATATGAAAACACGCCCCATACGTAGAGACCTAAAGGAAAAAATATATATTCAAACAGAAAAACACCTTTTTCTTTGATTATAGCATCTCCTGGTTATTTCTTAGGAAAGTCTCTCCTTCAGCGTCTGCCCCTGCCACCCCCCCCTCCTTATTTATGACTAGCTGCCAGTTGTTAAATCAATAAAAAATATCTGTCAGACCCATATTGCTTCACCATTTGGCTGGTGTCAGGCCTAAATAAACCAGATCAGAGAGGCGGCGAGAGATGGAGCCAGAGCTGGATGAGAGCGGACGAGCCCGCTGCCGCTGACCTGCGCCTCACTTATTTATTTATTTGTCTTTTTTCCGAAGGGGCAATCAGAGCAGTCATTTGCGGCGCTAATGTCCAATTCAGGCGGCCTTCAGTCTCCTGATTTAGGTGCTGAGAGCGGCTGTGGAGCGTCGCAGGCTGCGGCGGCGGGGATAAGCGGCCGTTTTAATGGGAAACTGGCAGCCTTATTTCTCTTCGAGATTCGGTTTGTCACCACGCCGCCATTACATGCCACTCAGCTTTGATGTCTTCGGACAGGGTTGATCAAAAGATGTCATTTGACCTACACGGCATGGCAGAAGCTCGGAGGAGGCATTGCGGAGGGATACTCCAGCTGTAAATAAAATGACATTATTACTTCCTCTGTCCCATCATGTAGAAAAGCCAATTATGGTAATGCGGAGCATGTCAGAAGCGAACGCGCAGAGTGTTTCTGGGGCGGCTAATGCAGGGCCTTGCCGCTCCTGCCTGCCTACCGGGGCTGCGGGGGTGTGTGGGGGGTGGGGGGCTTAGCAGCCTCCCGGTTTGGAGTCTGACCAGCGACACTTCACAGTACAGGAAGAGGGTAACGAAATACATTTCTTAAAAATAAAAGATTACTAAAAGATTTCAGAGGGCGTTCAATGCATGTGCCGCTTTCGATGCTTTCACCTGTCAGGGCCACGCTACCTGCTTTCCGGCATCTTTTTCTGACCTCTGACCCCTGTCATGTGACTTGCGGCTCACGGCACGTCCCACTGCTGCCGCGGCCGAGGGTCGTTTCGGCGTCTCGCGTGGCCCCTGTCCGTCTCGTCTTGTGGCGAGAACCGATTTGCATTTCGGGCGACATCACCACGCGATCCTCCCAAATTAATACCGGCTCTACCTCCCCAATCATCCCCGAATAAATAAATAAGCGAATAAATCAGAAGTCTACTCAACCCACTTCGGGTCCCTAGTGGAATAATCTGCCATATGGCACAGTACCTCCCAGGCTGAGAAAGGCATTCCTGTTCGCAATACAAATTCATCTTTGAGGCTTAAAATCTTCCATTAATACAAAACCGCTTCTCTGTGCTCAAACCAGGGGGGGGCACCGCATGAACGCATCGATGCCGGTAGACGGAGCGCATTACCACGGCAACACACCAATACAACAGCCTAGGCCCACAGTACTGAAAAAAAAGAATTAAAAAGTCAGCACACACTGGAACACTGGCGCAGGCAGCCTGAACACAGGAAGTGAGGCACCGTCACTGAACACCACTGTAAACAGGCAGGTTGGCTGTCACCCTCCGCCTCCTGCGAATCGTGTTACTTGTTCGCCACAAGAAAGAAGAAAAACCTTTTCCTGACAGCATAATGAATAATGTCGTTAGATTTGTCCGAACGAGAAGCGCCATGAAGAGCACTGCAATACTGACGATGATAATTATTAATGATACTTTAATAAAATGATTAATACAACCATGTAAACTTGCAGAGATGCCGGCAAGTGTTTTTGGGATGGCTGCCGTACTGGACACCCCAACGTCGCTCAAATCCTCCACCCCCCTCGAACGCCACCCCAATCATTTGCATTTGGACATTAACTCACCAGCTAGGCGACAGCAAATTATGTTAATGGACTCTTGAAATGGGTCATATAGACAACGCATTTCACATTAACATCAAACAATGGAGGGCAAACTTGTGAAAAGGTGGTGTGGGTTTCTCTTCTCGCCATGCCATAGGAGCAGGGACTTACGTTGTGAACAGCGGTGACAAGTGTGGGGGGCGTGACGCACGGCCAGTTATGACATTCAGAAGTTCCACTAAATTGAAGTAGTATTAAATAGAACATATTAATAATTAACGGGATTAATTAACCAATTAGCGGCAGGCAAAGGGAATGGCAAATAGCACAGGGCAGTGGAACAGAGTCCCGGACACTGCGTACGGCACACCCACCCTGGGAGGGACGGCGGAGGCAAGGAGCCGAGGGCATAGAGAGGCAGAGCGCATGTGGGGGCCCCAAGGTGCCCCAGGACTGCGACGCTAAATTAGCCTGCCCTGAGCCTATAAATAACCACACCATTCTGAAGGACAATCAAGAGAAGGGGGAAGAAGCTTGGGGAAAAGTGTGGCTTTTACGCGAAAATCTCGCAGTTTGACTGCGGCCTTTTTCCTTGCCGATGGTCATGCGGGTACAAGGTAACTGGCTGCCATCTTAAGAAGAAAATCGCCCAAATAGACAAGATGGAACAGCAATTTTCAGCTACTGTAATATAGAACAAATGATTACATTCTGTGGTACTGGCTGCATATTTATTGGAATGAGTGAAATAAAAGGGTGACGTGTTAGACTGTTATGCAGTGATCATCTCCCGTTACCGCATGTCACCCTCAGCGCGGCCATTAGATGCAACGCCGCCCCGAGGAATGACTATTCCTCATGACGGTGTTCCTAAAATGGGGTTTGCGGGGGGGGGGGGGGACTTTTAACTTCAGGGGCCGTTTTCCAGGCCGAATTAGGTATGAAAAGCAAGCCACACCCACTGGACTTCAAAGGCCTTTTGTTTTTAATAAAGTATAATATATATACTGTCCGTCGTCATCAGCCACACTGGTATGGGGCTTGGAGTCTTAGCAGGAAACTGCAAACAGGGGCCTAGACTTCCCTGTTCCCTAACACCCGCCTCTTCCACCTCGCTAAGCAGGATCTGTTATTTACAGATCGAGCCACAGCGAGTGATCTGGCCACCCAATGGCCACTTAGGCGGAACCAGGCCTGAGGCGTCTGCCTGTGCAGCCCCTGAAGGTCTGCCTGCGCGGGCTGAAGGGACTGACACTCTCCAGGGTTAATTGATTGCACTCGCAGAGATCGATGCTGACCCTCTTTCCACAGGCCTGAAGGCAGAACACCCCCACCACCACCACCCGTAACACAAGCAAGGATCCCAACAGGGGCCCACATGTGTGCCTGAGTGCGTCATTTAATCTTAAATGCGCCGTTCGGGTCCCTAAAATAAATCGGATCAATCCAGACTCATTACTATTGAGATCGTATTTCTAGATAACTAGAAGAATATAAATAAAATCCTTCCATAATTTACGGTAAATATATGCAGGAATAATGGCAGAATTATTTAAAAATGCTTTTTAAACATGAGCCAGCGCTGTACTGCGTGTTAAAGTTGGGCCAAACCCAAGATGAAACCTTAAGCGAATATCCATGCGGAACAGTCTTCGGGGTGTGGAAGTAGGGGTAGGGGTGGTGGGGGGGGGGGGGGTTACTGAAGTGATGGTTA
>JABFEA020000050.1:6380516-6392031 GCA_019775915.2 Cyphomyrus plagiostoma | reverse complement strand
CCACATATCTTTTATTTATTAAAACTTATGCCACCACATCAAACAATATTCTAACATCTTTCCCCTGGCTTATTTTGCCCGGTCCTTACTTTGGGGGGGGGGGGGGCGGGGGGGGGGCCGCGGGGGGGAGTGTTTCTGGACAGGGGCTGAAGCTCACTCCACTGTAGGAGTGAGAAGCCCCCTGAGAAACTTATGGACCCCCCCGGACCCCCTCCCCCCCCCCCCCGAAGTTGCTAGCCAGTTCTGAGGAGAGGCACAGTGGCGGCCCCAGAGAGCTCATTAGTAACCTGGGCGCCGGAGCCCTGGCGCGGGGGTGCCACGGGGCAGTGGTGTAGCAGACAGGACGCACTGCGCCTGGGAGATAATAAGGGCCGTTTGCATAGGCTGCTGGCGCGGGCAGCGCTGTTACCGCGCGGGGACCTCTCCTCGTTACGGAGGGCTGCTGGGGGGGCTGGGCCACTCTCATTTCCACATGCATGAGCGTGACCTGCCGAAACAGGCCCTGCTTCTGTCCTGTGCTTAAAAATACACACCAGTTATCGTGCTTAAAACCAGCTGAACGGGACCCCCAATCAGGCATCAATAACAGCTTTTTTTTTTTTTTATCAGAATCTTTATTGTCATGTGACCAAGTCTGGTGGGGTTTTTTTTTTATACACACAGCCTGCTTCTACTCAAGTCATTATGACAATAGACAACTAGTTATTTGGGCATAGCACAGGCAGAGAACAGTTAAGACACACAACAGAGAGGAATAAATGCGAGGCATGTGATACATGCATTCGTTTTGCGCATATTGTGCAAATGAACGTGTTTCTTTGGCCGCGCGCAGCTTGTGACGCTGGTGGTTTAATTATTCGCCGTGATTCGCTCTGGCTGTGCCGCGGCAGTGCCGTGAGGCTGGGCGGGGATATCCGATGACGGCGGCCGGAGTAGCTCTGCCTTCAGGAACGCGAGGCTCCCTTTGTCTGAGTCGCATTTGTCATGGTGTCCGGGCACGTACAAAAGGCACCCAGCGGACACGGCAACTGTTGCATGGTGTTTCCCGCCCCTGAAGAATAAAAATAAGTTGCCCGTCTTGGGGAGGAGAAGAGGATAAGGAGGCCGGAGATTTTCGGAACTGTGAACGACGGCCTGCTTTTTTTAAAGATGTGAAATAAGCTTATGCTGGAAGTGCAGGGACTGGGGTGGGTTTGGGGAGCTGACAGGAGAGTGGCGGATAAGGGGCTCCCACGTCCGGGTTCGAGGGAGGGACACCTCCACAGGGTCGTTGCCTCTCGGGTACTTATTTGGCGGGTACGTAAAAATGCACTTCAAATTCAGCAGCGGAACAATCCTATTTTTATACTGCAAAAAAAATGGAAGCCGGTATTTGTTTATGTTTAACGTACAATGTATATGGGGCAAACGGGGGCGTGAGGTACGCGGCAGACTGTTCTGGAAACTGCTGTCGCTGTTGTTGCTGCTTTTACGGTAGTTACTGAATAGTTAGGGAGTGTCGGAGCCAGGAAGATACTGTCCAGATTGTCTTTCTCCATCAGTCCTGGATGCAGTCCCACCACGAAGCCAGGTGCTATGATGTCACTGTGAGGTCACTGTAATTACATACTGCACACCTGTGACATGGATGTAGGTCAGGGGTGGCTAACCTTATCCGCAAAGAGCCGCAGTGTGTGCAGGTTTTTGGGGTAACCTTTAGGTCAGCTGTTCAAACCCAGGTGTGAGGACTCTTCAGCCAATCAGTCCTCTAATTAGTAATCTAATTATGGAGTTGCAGCGAAATCCCGCGTACGCTGTGGCTCTTTGCGGATAAGGTTGGCCACCCCTGCTGTAGGTGGTCCTGCAGCTGCAAGGGAGGATGCTGAGAGGACCCTCTCCGCCCTACCCCCAAGCCGGGGTTGGGGGGGGGGGTGGTGGTGGTGGTGGTGGTGGTGTCCTTTCCGTGTCTTGCTCACATTCATTTTGTATAGGGAGGGTCGAGCATTGGGGAACGTGAACAGACACGGGATTCCTGAAGTGAATGTTCTGCCTACTTTCCGGTCTTTCATTAAACTTCTGAAGCTGATTGTAATCCACCGAAATCAGCAGTCAACAATTAATTTGGGAGGGTGGGGGTGCGGTGGCTACATATTCATATTTCTGTGCAGCTGTTATCACTTAAAAGGCATTCTAATTACAACGACAAGACAAAACCCCCTTGGACGGAGTCCAGACCCGCTAAGTGATAAAATAAGGCCGTGCTCCCTTCTTCTTAATCTCCTCCGAGCACCTTGCAGCCGCGTCTCCCAAACACACGCCAATGAATGTGAAAATGCCATTTAGAGATGCAGGTGTGACATTTGATAAGAAACTTCTGGATTAAATGCGTTCTGCTAATGAGGACTCCAGCTTCCCCATCAGGGCCGAACTACAGGTTGTATGGTGTCTTTAGCTGATAACATTCTGCACACAAACATCTAAATCCAGTATTAATAAACAGCCGTCTCCATCACAGGGAGCGTGGGGATCCTTGAGTTGGGAGCGATGGCGGTTCTCATTAAGGGCGGAGTTCGGGTGGAGGACAGGAAGTTGGTGTCAGGCTCATATCGTCATGCTGGGCCCTCATCATTTTGAAGGGAAATTGAGCCTTGCCTGGGCGTTTGCTGGAGACGGGGGTCAATTACAGGTACCTCTGAGGAAGGGGTAAATCACGGGATTAAAATTTTTACTTGGGATTTCATCTGTGGAGATTAAAGGCACAGCGATGCCAGTCATCATCCACGGCAGAAGAGTGTCGGCCGTCCGTCAGTGTGTGTGTGAGTGGTGGATTCTGGGGGTTTATATCCACAGGCCAGGGTCTGTCACCAGAGGTGGCTCCCAGGGTGCCTGAAAACACAAACTGAAGCGCCTTAGTCCAGGCAGCAGAGTGACCTGCCAGTCAAACCAGTATCCAACAGGGCAAGTTTGACTGTCACACTGGTATGACACGTTCACATGCAGCTGTTTTCTGATTTCTTATTTTCCCCTGTTACAGATCAGAGTGTATATATGTTTACATGTATGTAAGAGTTTCATTACCTTGTAAATTGTCTGTAGGGTTTGCAAACTCCCCAAACACTTTTAATGTATTTTAGGATTATAATGGAATAACATAAATTGCCTCAAGATGTTGAGTGTGAGAGTCTGAATGCGTGTGATGTTAGATGCGTGACAGCTGGCAGCTCTGTATATTCTATGTTGAAGAACATTCTTTCGTCATACCCAGTGTATACTGGGTATGCTGCTGATGAAAGGCAGATACATGGAGAGTTCTTATCCATTTTTTTGTTGCGAGTTTTGTCATTCTGAGGATTATGATTTTTGCCTCATTAACAGCAGATTTCTGAGGTACCGGCTCTGAAAGCTGTTAAATGAAAGTGTGTTTTAGTGTGTTTGAGGCTCAATGCGCTGACTTCCCCATTCAGACACTCTTTATGATGTTAATGAGCCTTCGGTGTGGCATACGGGATACGCGGGCGCCAGCCGCGATACGGTCAGAGAGACGCTGCCGGATCTCAGCCGACGCTGAGGTGTGAGCGCAAGGGCTGGTGCAGTGGGGGCGCTTAGGGGATCGGCGAGAGTCACAGGGAAACGGACAGCGGATAAAGCTGGCAAGTGTCAGCTGCAGTTTAGCGCCCGATTCCATTTTATGTGAGCAATATAAGCTTTTAGCGTTCGTCAGGAGGACGGGAGACGCCAGCAAGAAAGGTTGGGAAACTAAAGCGATTTTAGTATTTACTTTTTCACTTCTTCCAGCCTGATTTATTAATAGCACTTCTAAGTTGCAGTTATAACATCAGACAAAGGTTGAGACACATGTATTAATGGTTTTATTTCGAACTGTCTTCAAATATGCTAAATTGTCACTGATGGAAAAAAAACCATGATTAGACTGTTTGTAAATCTGTGGCTAATAACTCATCCATTTTCCATCATATCTTCATTCCTTCAATAATAATCATTCTAATTCTAATAATAATAATAATAATGTAGCAAGCATGCAGGCAGTCTTCATTGAAATCTGGGCAATTCTTATATAGTTACTGTCTCCTGCCTTTATTAGCCTGTACATGGTGTTCATTCACTTCTTCATCCTATAATGCAATTTGGCAATTAGTGAAAGCTGTTCTGAATCAGGACTAGATTCACATATAATTAAACGGAGGATACCATGTGTACTGATGAACTGTTTCCCATCCCATGCTGTCCGTCGCCCTGACGTGGGTTAAACGCGATAAATCCAAAGTGATCACTTTGCAGCTCATATAAATAAGTAGCATAGTTATCAGATGCATGTCTGACATTATGCCAAAAACCGTTTATTCGTGAGTATGAGGGACCAAATGAGCGAAGCCGTGAGCTAGAGCATCGAGCGGCTCTTATTGTCGTTGTCGTCGTCACTTTAGAGGGACAGTAACAATAATGGCAGATGGTTTGAGCTGTGTGATCTGCGTGGTGCATAAGGATCTGCGAAATACTCAGAATTATGGGAAATGTCGCAGTGTAAGGTGATGTGATGCATGTGGCGCCTAATTCCCTTCTTGGGAGTGTCCAGACCACACCCCCATCCACGATGCCACCGCCGTCCCGCCGGCCATTCTCCGGCTCGGCTCGGGAACGGCGACCTCCAAGCCTGGGCCGTGCGATCAAATGCGAAACCCTCGCGATCGGCAGGGAGACAGATGCCATGTCCAGATGGCCGCATGGCGACACCTTGGGCAGATCCCATGTTTGCCAGCACAACAGAACGGCATCAAGCGAAGCCTTTCCAGCAGGTGGTCCCAAACGGAGCCGTAGAGGGACCGCCAATCTTAGCTGAGAGTCCCCCTACTGTCAGGGCCTTTCAGAAACAGCGGCGTCACGCATGCTTCAGGAAGCTGATCTGCTTCGCGCACGTGTGATGGATGACGGTTGTCTTGCTTTCCAGTTCAGTTGTCAGACATGTGACCTCGGACAGTGGGTACACAGTTCAGTCGTTTTTCTTTCCGGTCCGGTTCATATGCATGTGGCACGTGACCATATTCAGCGGGTACACAGTTTGGTCACTGTTGTTTTCCAGTGTGGCTGACACGCATGTAACCTGCGATCATGTGCAGTGAATACGCGGTTTGATCATCGTGTTTTCTGGTCTGGCTGACATGCCCTGGCCTGGGACTGTGTACTGCGGGTACATGGTTTGGTTGTCCTGCTGTCTGGTCTGACTAACATATATGTGGCCTGTTATCATATACAAGGGATCTATACTTTAGTCATTCTGCTTTCCGGTCTGACTGGAACAAAGAGGGTTTTGGACCGGAAACCTTTTAGCAACTCCTGGAGGATTATGGGAATGGAAATATAGGAAACTGGGGAGGGGGGGGGGGTTACTGGGCTCCCATCTGAAAAATACAATGGATTGATTGTGCAGCTTCAAGCACTGGCTGCCCATAGCTGAAAAACGCCAAAAACACTTAATTCCTATAGACTGAGGGGCAGACATGTGCAGGGCCATGTGAAATACTGAACATTTAATTTTGTGGTGTAATTCAGTCTGTATATGACTCATAGAACTCTCAGCGGAGATCTGGTTTATGTGTGACACGCCGTGCGACATGTGACACAGCAGTACGAGGTCACCGTCACTTTGCGGCTTCGACGCAGGCCTGCTGACAGGCGCTACTCTTCCAGAAACTGCTGCTGGTCCCCTTACACGTGGAAAGGGTGACATCTAGTGGTTTCTGGTGGTCCGGGGACAAGGCGAGCCGGTCACTCCAAGTGGATTTCAGGGGCAGTGTGCAGCCATTCCGTACTGACGCTGTCTGTAGAGGAGCAGGAGCTATTAAAAAGGATCAGTCTGCCTGTGAAATGTGAGGCGTGTAATATAGGCCTGGAAGGCGGAGCTTCAGCTGTGAGGCGTGTAATATAGGCCTGGAAGGCGGAGCCTCAGCTGTGAGGCGCGTAATATAGACCTGGAAGGCGGAGCCTCAGCTGTCAGGCGTTTAATATAGGCCTGGAAGGCGGAGCCTCAGCTGTGAGGCGCGTAATATAGGCCTGGAAGGCGGAGCCTCAGCTGTCAGGCATGCTCCATGGGGCTGGAAGCTGCCCACCGCCCTGATTCTCTGGGGTCGTTTCATGCTTGGTGTTGGGGGTTTGAAATCTGGAGCTGGATTTTTCACTCTGACTTTAGTGAGTCAGAAACACACCGATGATCCAAATGTCTGCGGCTCACAGCCCGAGCGACGAGCAAACACGCATTTTGTTTACGGTGGTTTTTTCTTCCTGTGCTCTTAATGTCATACCTCAGCAAAAGTAATGTGTTTGTGTGGGTGTTTATCTGCTGGGAAACAGCCAGCGGGAAAATAATTCCGGGACGAGGACTCAGTACCGGTGACTTTAATTGCCTTTTAACGCGAGGAAACGCTCTGGATTAAATGTAACACGAAGAAGCCGGCCATGTTCTTCGTTTCCCTTGAGTGGGATCCACCTCTCCCGCCCCCCCAGACCGACGGTCAGGTCGCCGGCTGGTGTACGTAAATGTGCGCAACCCTGCGGACGCAGGAACTCTGACAGTCTCTTTGCCCGGAGTATTGACCCAGCCAGCTTTTTTAGCTGTGGGGAGTGGGGGGGGGGACTTTTTTCCCTCATTTTTAATTTGAGAATCGCCTTGTGCTTCTCTGAGAGAGAGTTCGGGGCAAATGCCTTTTTACCACATATTTCGTTGCATTTTTCAGGTGATTTCTTAAATTTCTATACAAGTGCATTTTAAATAAGCATTCATCACCGATGCCAAAGGACGTAAGCCCCACTGAGGCCTCGTGTGATGAATTTTTTATTGCGGTAACGCAGGGAGGAGGAGCGGTGTTTAATTACCAGGGCCGTGCGCGAGGTGCCATGCTGATGGCTTCCCGCAAAGTGCCCGGGCCCCAGTCTCCCCTTATTATTCTCCTTAATTCCTCCTTTGTTTTAGGAGCACGCCGCCGTCCTCCCTGTGTTTATCAGGTGTTCCACAGCTCCGGGCCTCACAATGGCAGCGCCGTCCCCGAGTCGCTGGCTGGCGCACAAAGGAAGCTCGGCGTGAATCGGACGCGAACGGCCGGGTGGCCGCAGAGCACGTGTGAATGCACGGCAGCCTCGGAAATCGGGAAAGCCAAGCTCTGAGATGATAAAGAGCAACAGCTAGTGTGAACCAAGGAGCGTCCTAAAAATCCACCTAGAAATGGGAAGGCAGTCGTGAAATCTAGTAGCCTTTCCTTACACCCAGAAGATGAGGACGTAAACACTGTGGAATATGATTATTATTATTATTATTATTATTACATATCTGTGTATATGATCTCTGTATGATCTGGTTAATAAACATTTGTTCAAAGTGGATGACCTTGCCCTTGCAATCTCCCTGGTTTTGTTTGAAAAATGATCATTAACGTCAAAAATAATAGCTGGAAACCCCGGGCAACACGCCACAGTACGACACAATCAGGACGAGGCTTCAGTCTTAAGTGGGTCTCTGGAATTTTCCGCCGTCGTCGTTCATTCCGTGCGGCGTTCATCTCGGGCTCTTATTCAGTGTTTACATGTTTATCCCATGATAGTTTTTCTCTGAAAGCTGCAAACAAACAGTTTTTTTTTCTCCCCCTCCGCCCTCATGTTGCCAGGTGGACAGCTTTGGTGCACGACCACCAAGCCCGTGGTTCCGGGCGACGACATGGTGGCTTTCGCCGTGGATCTGGACTCCCAGGTCCGAGCGGTGAGCCAGGTGCCCCCAGCGGAGGGGATGTACCCGGCGCGCTTGCTGGACTCCATACAGCTCCTGCCACAGCAGGCCGCCATGGCGTCAATCCTGCCCACCGCCGTCGTCAACAGTAAGCACATTTCCTTAACCCTTTCCTCGCATCTCCCGGTCTCTCGGGATCGCATCTCAATTCAGCAGAAAAGCCCGGAAGCTGAGGTCATCCCACTGGGTCACTTTTGGCACTTAAAGGACTTCCATTACCTAGAAACAGAGCTGGATATATGAGACGTATGTCACTCAGGTGGCCTGGCGTATTATGCGCGTGTCTCCAGCCCACGCATTGCTGTATACCAGCTCCTTCTGGTCCATTTGGAAAGTATTAAAAGCAGCGCAGTGCTCTCACAGCCCCCACTACAGGCTTTATATGGTGCCACATGACAGACTGGACCGGCCTGTTAAGATACTGCCTTATTAGGATCGTCACCCAACCGTAAACTCCTCACTCTGCCATGTCGAGTAATCTCAGAATGTAACAGCGGCCCATTTACACGGCAACTGGAAGCTCAGTAGATTTTGGGATTTGGTAAATTACTTAATATCAGCGATTCCAGGCTTTTGTTGGGGGAGGGGGGGTGTTATGCTCAAACTGCTGGATAATTGTAGATTTAGGATTCACTTAATCACAGAGAATTCTTAACCGGGCTCGAGCTTAGAAACACCTTTATGGATTTGGCTACGTCTCTTTCTGCTTGCTTCGACACTATGGCTGTACCATGACACTGTGCCCTTTGACCCCTGACCCCACAGAGGACATCTTCCCTTGCAAGGCGTGTGGCATCTGGTATCGGAGCGAGAGGAACCTGCAGGCTCACCTGATGTACTACTGCAGTGGCCGGCAGAGGGAGGGTGCAGGAGCAGCCGGGGAGGGAGAGGGCAGCCCGCTCCATGTGGCTAGCATGGCTAATGTGGCTAACATCTGCCCCTTCCCACAATGCAACAAGAGGTGCTCGGGGACTCAGGCCCTGGAGATGCACCTGTCCACGCACAGTGGTGAGAGACAGTCTGAAGGACGACCCTCAGACCTGCACCCCACACTGTCCATCTAACCAAGTTACTCTTAAAAAGTTATGACATTGATGCGGTTATATAAAACTGATTTTAGTTCTTTATATACTCTGTGTTTTTTGCCCATTTATAACTATGGGGATTATTCCATCATAAACCAAGAGCTCCTTACTCGTATATATAATCTTGAACTGAAAAATAAACCCATCTCTCATTTGTTCACAGGTGTCAAACTGGATGAGTCGGCCCCCCTTGGCACCACCCTAAGATGCACAATCTGTAGATACACCGCGGACTCTGCCGTCGCTCTCCAGCACCACATCCTCTCTCACCTGTCGCAGGCGGCCTTCCGCTGCTCCCACTGCCATATCAGCTTCCAGAACCACGGGGAGTTCCTGCAGCATCAGGACGCGCACCGGCTCGGCGCAGCCAAGCTTCACGGGGGGAGCGAGGGCCAGCACTCCCCCGGCTCCCGCGAGGAGAGCCAGAAGCAGGCAGGTGCCGAGCCGGCGGGCAAGCACGACGCCCTCCAGAGTCCCAGGGGCGTACAGAATGAGGACGCAGGGGCCGGCGCCGAGCTGGAGAGGCCCGAGAAGAAGGCCGCGATCTCTGGCTCGAAGGGGGATGCAGGCACAGGCAACAAGGCCAGCTTTTCCTACACCCGGATCAAATCGGAGCCCTCAAGCCCTCGGCTGGCCTCCTCGCCGGTCCAGACCAACATGGGGCCCACGTTCCCCATGGGGCCTTTCCTCTCTCAGTTTGCATTTTCGCAAGACCTTTCCATGGCGCCACAGGCCTCAGAAATCTTGGCAAAGATGTCGGAGCTGGTACACCGGAGGTTACGGCATGGGAGGAACAGCTACCCGCCAATGGTCTACAGCCCCCTGATGCCCAAAGGGGCCACATGCTTCGAGTGCAATATCACTTTCAACAATCTGGACAATTACCTGGTCCACAAAAAACATTACTGCAACAGTCGTTGGCAGCAGTTAACAAAGTCGCATGACTATTCCAGTGTTCCAGACAAGGCGGTGGAGACCCTGAGCCCAAACAGCAAGCTGGGCCCTGGCCACCCCTCTGAATCTGACGGCCACCTGATGCAATCAGCCTGTCTGAACGCCTCCGTGTTGGACCTGATCAGTGCCGGCAGCAAAGTGCCTGAAAAGGAATTCTCAGGGCAACTGAAAAAGGCCTCCACACCCCCCGGGGCTGAAGAGAGTCCGAACAGCCAGCAGACAGATTTGAGAAGTCCGAACCCCTCCCTGGCGGAGAACGAAAACGACCCTTCGAGGACGACGTGCGAGGCCTGTAAGATCACCTTCAGCCGCCATGAAACCTACATGGTCCACAAGCAGTACTACTGTGCCACTCGACACGAACCGCCCACGAAGCGGGCATGCGCAAGCAAGGTGCCACCAGTGCCGAGGACCATGAGGTCACGCAAGCGGAGGAAGATGACTGAGCTCAGCTCCCCCGATCAAGACGCCAAGCTTCCTGGGGCTCACTCGGGTCTGTTGGGACTGCCCGCTTTGGGAAACCCCTGCACCTCCCAAGAGGTGATAGATAATCTCGGTGAACGGTTTTACCCACGTTGCAACATGTTCCCAGGAATGGTCCCAAAACATCTGGAAGCTTCTCTCACAAAACTGGTTCTTGCGTCCAAGTGCAACACAGTCAGCCAGCAAGAAACAGACACTCCCATAGACCTCAGCAAAAAGTGTCTGGAGAAAGCAGGCAGCTCCCCCAAGAGACTCTTAGACTATCACGAATGCACGGTGTGTAAGATTAGTTTTAACAAAGTAGAGAGCTACCTTGCTCACAAGCAGAATTTCTGCCCCGTCACATCTGTACAGCCTGATGACATTAGTGGGTTGGATAAGGCGATGTTTCCAGATGTGAAAAACGGAAGCAGTAGTTTTGACAATATCTTCAGCAAGAGCCCTGCAAAGTGCGATAAAACCACAAGTGGACGACTGCTCTCCCAAAACGGCACCTTCTTTCACTCCAGTTTAGGGACCCTGTCAGGGCTCCAGACCCCTGCTGATCTACCGCTGCTTCCCGCTAAAGACGACGGCAAAAACTTATTCCTGCCCCATTGCTTCTATCCCCGAGAAACCAAGAAAGCCAACACACCGGAGAGAATCTCCCCGTTTTACGGCGTTAAACCCACTGACTACATCAACGGGAATCTGGTCGGGGCGGGTGAGCCAAAAGAGCAGAAGCAGAGTCCCAACGAAGGGAGCGAGGGAGGGAAGGAGCAGCCCGCCCCCAACGGCTTCGCTCACCCCGGAGAGGAGCCACTGTCCCTGCTACCCAAGAGCAGAGATACAGCCACAGGCGTCAACGGCAGCACGAAGCTGGAGGATGCCGTCTCGCCGAACGAGGTCCAGCCCGACGACTCCCAAGCCACGGACAGCCGCCGCTCTCCCTCTTGGACGTCCGAGACCCCCACAGACACGGAGAGCTCGCCCCCGCAGAAGACGCGGACGGAGAAAACGTCCCCGAAAGCTCCGAACAGCACGGCGTCGGCTGGTGGCGGAGGAGGGAAGTACTGTCACCTGTGTAACATTCAGTTCAACAGCCTGTCAAACTTCATCACGCATAAGAAGTTCTACTGCTCATCACGGCCAGCAGAACATGTGAAGTAAATCATACCGGCGGCGGGCGCCCCGCCCCCCCGGGGGGGGGGGGGGGGGGGGGGGGGGGGGGGGGGGGGGGGGG
>JABFEA020000050.1:6357666-6369069 GCA_019775915.2 Cyphomyrus plagiostoma | reverse complement strand
CCAGAACTGATCCCTGTGGTACTCCATATTTAACTGGTGCCATAGACGATGGAGTGCACGTATTTAACACTTGTATATATTGATAACGATTAGTCAGATACGATTTAAACCACTCCAATACCGTTCCACGTAACCCAACATCGAATTTAAGTCTGTGTAATAGGGCAAGACGGTCAACCGTATCAAAAGCTGCACTAAGGTCCAAGAGCAGTAGCACATTGGGTTCAGGTGGGTCTCAGCCCTCTGACACCTTCCACAAACTGGCCACTTTGGCGTCTCACAGCCTCTTCTCATACGTTTATTGTCCCTCATAGGCGGGTGAAAAGAAGAGCGACGGACGGTCATTTGGAAACGCCGTTAAAAACAGACGCCTCACCTCAAGACCACTGCAGTGCCTTGGGGGCAAGGTGGTGCCGGCTTGGCAGACAGACAGACGGAAGTGAGCCCCAGGTGGAGAGATATTGAGTGAGGAACTTACCCTGAATTACTCCAGTTAAACATCCATCCATTAAAAGGGTAAGGAGCACAATGTGATGTAATCGCTCAGAGTAAAGTGACAGAGCCGATCGTCAACACGGAGGACCTCGACGTCACCTCAGGGTGTGCTGTCTCAGCCGCATCGCTCTTCGCGTCACATTTCCGCTGCGCAGCAGTGTCTCTGGGGCTCAAAATGAAGCCGTTGCAGGTGATCGATCGACGGCAGCATCTGCTCATCATTCGTCGTCCTTAGGGTGTCGACCTGCAGCGATAACTCTCTGGGGTGGTCCAGCGTCCGGTGGCCGCTGGGATCTGCTAGCATACAGCCTCGGGACCTCATGGGCACAAGGTGATTATGTAAATACAACATGAGATATGGTGACAGGCATGAACCCTGATGATTCAAGGTAAGGTAAGGCCAGGTAAGATAGGATAAGATAAGATAAGATAAGATAAGATAAGATAAGATAAGATAAGATAAGATAAGATAAGATAAGATACTGTGGACTTCGTTGATCTCGGGAGGAAATTATTGTTTTATTTATTTATTTCTTCAAATATACTATGGTAATGTACTGCAGTAATTAACCTGGAGAACAGTATTTATTGTGGTGTTCATGTTGAAGACCCTTACAGCCGCCTCAGTGGAGCCTGTTGGTGGCGTTCCTCCTTGCTCTGTATGTATATGTAAGAAGACGACAAACACGAAAGATCTACACCCCGTAAGAGTGCTGTGAGCTTATTTAAGAACATGAGTTTCAAAGTCCCAAAACGCATGTTGCTTTTAACTATGCTTTTAAATTTTTAGTAAGCAGTATTATGCAATTGTCCATATCATAGCAGAAAAGTGGCTCTCAGGGGGAAGGTGACATTAAACATGCTATTTCTGTCACAGGAACCATTTAGGAGAAACACCATGCTAGAGAGCCTTCTGTGCATTACAGTGAGTATCTGGCTAAAAGGGGATTACCACGGTATGCCCGTGTGGCAGACACCATTTAGGTAAAACAGGGTAAAGTTCAGGCTCAGCAGCTGGTGGTTTTGAGAGATGTGTGCTGTGTTTTTCTGCCCCCTGGGGTGACACTGCTGACCCTGACGTTTGACACAGGTGTCGGCAGCGCCACCCGCAGGCGGGACAGCGTGCACGTCTGCACGCTGTCCCGGTAAAAGGGTCGGCCCCCACTAGCTGTCAGCGACAGTTGATTTAATATCAAGGAAATTTCATTTGCTGAAGGAAGGTCATTTATTTCCATAAATTAATCTGCTCTTTGGCTAATTGCTGAACCTGATCCCTGCAGAGGCCTATAGCTGATTGGTGCTTGTTGTGGGGGGGCTGCGTTCAGTTTGTGTCTAAGGTCTGATGTCGTGTATTTCCATGTGCCAGCGTGTACTGAAGTGTAACACGCGTGCATTTGTTTTAATTAACTGCTCGAAGGTGCCTCACGGATCTCAGACCTACACGCTGTGACGTCGCATTACCATCTCGCACCATTAAGGCTACAGGAAAGCTGCCCCCCTCACCCCCCCAGCCAAAGATTCTGAGTGAAAATGGCCCTGCAGAGACACACGAGCACAGGTGGGGGGGAACTGCCATGACGATGACGACAGAAAACAAAGTGAGACATTTATCTGGAGAGGGACCAGCTGAGTCGCAGAGACCCCATGCTTGGGGGGGGGGGCTTTCGCGAGGAGCGCCGTCAGCCCTAATGCTCCCATAATCCCTCAGCCTTGCCTGGGCCATAATGTCTGATAAAACTGAAAGCAAACTCAACTCCCTGCCGCCCTTCATGCTACAAGACACTTCAGAAATAGCACTGGGTCATTTTCTAACCCTCTACATGTTGCTGTAAACTCCTTTGTACTGGTCCGCTTATGTTGTAGTCGCTGCCATTAAATCTGAGGGGGACCCAGACCCCTCACCACATTCAAGACGCCTCTGACGCCCCTGAGTTATCTTATCTGGGTCTGATTTTCTCAAGAACTATACTTACTTTAGAATGAGTGCAATTCTTCTTCTTCTTCTTATTATTATTATTATTATTCTAACAACAACAACAATAATCATAATGACATCAATCCTTTTTTTACCAATAAAACACACGATTTTATCCAGATAAGTACTTATATTCAGGTTAGACTTTAGAGGCTCTGTAAACACTACAGAGATACTGTACATATGTAAGTTCTGAGAAATGCTATAAACAATTCAACAATAAAGAAAATATCATGGTGCTGCAGATTGTCCCGTATTTGTCCTCCTGAACTTTAGAGGTAACTCTGAAGCCTGACGTCTAATCTGTATGTGGGCTAATCCGATTACCTTTGGGATGTTGTTTCTTTTCAAGGGAGAAGCTGATAATGTGTCGTATTTATCAGTAATACAGAAAAAAAAATCTTAGGAAAATTTCATAAATTTACAACAACTAAGACAGAATATTGATTGCGATATCGATTTGGAGAATGGACAACAAGCTCACGGAAGTCCCAGTTCAAAAATGAACGAACTGCATTTGCAGTAATTTATGACTGTAATAAAAGGCGCTTCATTGCCACGCCGTCACGCAGGGGGCGGCCGCAGCCCGCGACGTCTCGCCGTGGTTTGATCCGTTCCTCCCCTGCTCCCAGCCCCGCTGATGGTAGTTTCTGCTGTACCAGGAGAAGGTCAAGTGGCTCCGGCTGTCAGTCCGGGACCGAAATGATCCCGGCGGAGGCTCTGGCGCTTACCGGCGCACTTCTGTTAAGTAGGTGAGCAGTCTGGGACGCGTCTTATTATGCCGTCTGATTATAAAGTAAGTAACGCTGGACGTTTATTATTGTTGCTGATTTTTATTATTATTATTATTATTATTATTATTATTATTATTAGACCGTGCTTGTTTGACCGTTTTGAAGACCCCGTGTCTCGTTCTGAAATGCTGCCATGCTTTTGCCAAACGGGATTAGAAACCCCATTATAAACATCAGGCACGTGAGATTGTGGCCAGGACGGCACACTTCACCCCGATATCTGTCTGTGTGACGCCCCGGCCGTTACTGTGTCATCTGAGGATCTGATCTATGGGATCCCTGTTTAACACACGGTTAAAGTGCGATCGCGGGGTCCGCGGTCTGTGCAGATGCTACAGGATAGTAACAGCGTGTCCCGTCACCGTTTCCCCTTTTAATTAAATGTCCCATCACGTCCCGAGTGTTTTGTTTATCTAAAGCCCGCATACGGTTAAGCAGCTTTGCAGATCACCCTGGTAGAACGTGCAGAAATGTTTATATGGGTCCGTTGTAAAGAGGCACCCCGGAGATCAGCTGTTCAGGCAGGGTAAATGCCATTCAGAAATAACGTGAATGAAGCCGCGATTTAATAATAAAAGCCGGCGTGTCCATGTCCGTGTAAACAGAATTAAAAGGATGGCCTCATTGTCAGCTGGCGTCCGGTATTGGGTTACCTGTCTAATCCGCTATTAATGAGATGCGGTGGCACTGAGCAAAGGGATTCCATCCATCCAGGTTGTCAGGCTGGGGCTGGGATTTGCTTAAAATACTAGTGGTCGACCTGTACTGGTGACTGGACCGTGCTGACAGCAATGTAAAATACAACGTAGTCTGTAATTAAGTAAAGCTTGACTTAAAGTAGACTTAAAGAATCCTGTTTCGGATAAAATCAATTCTTTCTCTTTGTATTTTAAGCTCCGACTTAGGTGTGGTTAATTTACTTGTGGTTATCTTTAAGATTTTTTTAAGAATCTTTCGTCTATACTCGTGTAATAAAAAAAGAGAAAATCTTACAGAGCCGGAAAGACCTAAACTTGCATAATTACCGATATGAGAGTTTCAAAATTGCGGCGCAATAACTTAAATCTTTTCTAATTTTGTTCATAAAAATGCTGCTCACAGCACAGCCGGATGACTGGAGTACGTTTCCGTCCATATTAGGGCTCGCTGACGCGCGACCGTCACACGTGGACTGCGGCGTGTCTGTACACATTTATACAAGCATTAGTTCGCTCCTTTTTAAGAAGCAGCATCCCGTGTTCAGTGATATCAAGGTCCTGTGAAATTCCTTATAAAAGCTTATAATTCCACACATCCGAACACCGTTAAGGCGTATGCCAGAGAATCGTTCAAAGTCAAAGTATACAATATGAATAATGCATAGTCAATAATAACCATCAACAATGTTTTATGGTTGAATTAAAAGAACTTCTTTGTCATAAAGCTTTTAAATGTTTGTTTGAATGATTGTCCCTGCTCATTCTAGTGTAGTACAAAAATAGGACCCCTGCAAGAAGCCACAGTGATAAATTAAAAGCGTGTTTGAAGAGATGACTGTGTTTAGAGACTGATGCACCAGCTGAATGATTTTGTCGTCAAAGATCCTAATTTATGACTGGCTCCCTCAGAAGCACCGTATCAGGGACCCTGTGAACCTTCCGTCCAGGCCAGGAACCTCAGGGTAAACGTTGACCAAATTTGCAAGACGGGAGTGACTCCTGTTTAAAAATCATCTCATGCAGCATGGGGGGGGGGGCTGGCCTACTGGAGTTTCACAACAGCCCCGTTGAGTGATGAACTGGGCCGTCTCTGAAATAAAAAGTGGTCTGAAATCAGAAAACACTACGTTTCCCAGAAGACTAAGCAGACCGCTTAATAATTAAAGGCAAAGGCTTTCACAAAACTCCACATGACATCAGGTGATTGATTCACAACTTTCTGTCTGCACAGAAGGCCTCATTAAAGGTTATGGCCATCATATCACTGTTCGGTGAATATGACTTGAACCAGAGCAGTAATCAGATCTAAAGTTGTATAGACATCTTTAGCTTTTGGCTATGGGTCATCCATACTTGAGATCTACGTCAGGGCGTCTCCTACTTCCCGCAACCATGGCTCTGTGGACCGGCATCAGTTTGTCTGGCAATTAGACTCACTGGCGCTGGACACTTACTAAACAGGGCGGAACACGTTACCTGTAGATCTGCTCCGTTAAACCGTCAAAACTCAGACTGTGTCTGACGCCCTTTTCCCAGTGGGCGCCTCCCTCTGTCGTCTACGAAATGAGATTGGCTTCAGGTAACCTTCTGTTGTCCCATAACACACCTCGGTGTGCTAAGCATGAGGGAGACTGCATGATGAATATTAATAGATCCTCAAAACATTTTTTTCTAGGTGTCTCCACAAGCACTGTAATGAAGCAATGTAATTCAACACTGAACTCTTTTAATGTGCTGTTGGTAATCGGTAACACAGTAAGTGATTTGAAAGAAAGACTGGTGTCAGTAATGCGCTTTTTTTCCAATCAGGCAGAATCAGCCTGCAAGTCTGGGTTTAGGCTTAGGCCTAGCATTAGGTTTAGGCTTAGGCCTAGCATTAGGTTTAGGCCTAGGCCTAGCATTAGGTTTAGGCTTAGGCCTAGCATTAAGCTTAGGCTTAGGCCTAGCATTAGGTTTAGGCTTAGGCCTAGCATTAGGTTTAGGCTTAGGCCTAGCATTTGGCTTAGGCTTATACTTAGGGTTAGGTTCAAGGGCATAGGTTTAGATTCAACATTGATAGGGCTAGGGCTGGGCAGTTAATCGAAGTATAATTTCACTTACGATTTTGGCTTCCAACGATTACCAAAACTAATTGAGATAAAATGTTTATTGAGCCGCATTTCGTTTTGCAACGATGGTAACAGTTTGTCCATCACACCCCTTTCCAGCTTCTTTTATTTTATTTTTAGTCCAAATAAATATAGAGTTCAAAGAAATCCACTGTTAAAAAGACAAGTTCAATGAATGCATGATATTTCCAAAGTCAGTGACTATTCTTTATTAAATAAATGTGATCTGAGGATTCAGTAAAGTAAACAGGATTATGATTTTTGCCATAACTGACCAGCCCAAGGTAGGGACCAAATCGGGGGTTAGTCTTCAGCTTAGTGGGGGTCTGGATCCTGCTCAAGTTTTCAGTCCTGTGCAGGACTACCTCCCCCTTATTAGTTTGTCGAAATGTGTGCCCCTCCCATTTTTCTGCTGGTGAAGCCTTCCCCAGAGCACCATACTGGCTGTGGGATGCAGCTTAAATGCTATTTATTGCGGCAGATTTTAAATGAAGACTGGTCAGATATTGTAGGAGCTGACTCAGCTCATTTTGTGGCGCCGAATGGGAATATTATGTTATCTATCACTGTCTGACTGTACTCAGAGAAAGCAGCTCTGCATGTTTCAGGAATGAATTTAATCTTCAGGGTTCAAAACTCGCTGGGGCTGTTGAATTAGTTTCTGTTGTTATTTTCTGATTGGCTTACGTGTCGTCCCGCGGAGAGTGCTAGGTTGTTTAGGTTGTTCTGAAGGTCCAGCTGAGTTGATGCATGTTTCCCTCAGCGAGAGTAGGACAAAACTTTTTTTCTCATTATGGGTAAATTTGTGAGCTGAGACTTCTGATATCGATCATTTATTTCTTTCTCGGGCAGAAATATTGTATTTACAGGTCAGCTTTCCATCCCACCTTTGATCATTCGTAACTCACTCGCATGGCATCTGAATGTGTAAGTTTCTGATGAATTCTTAATCTGAATTATATGACGTAAATTCTAACATAATAATTATTTACACTGTTGGATTGTTCTGTACTATAACTAATATGACACGTGACTTTCGCAGGCTTCTTCTGACAGGCGGACGTTGCTGCAAGGCAACTCATCCTTGACCTCAGCATTGTTACAGTCTGTCATCTGTGCTCTCAGGTCCTGACTTGAATGCACCCTCAGCATCTTTGAGAATCACGAGGAATCACGGCTCCGAAGATGTTCAGCACCAAAAGGTCAGTGTGTGATCCTGCTTTTAAGTGGGGGGGGGAGAGGAGGAGGAGGAGGGGGTCAGCTTCAGCCACAACTCACACCAGACCAAGTCCGCGTCTTACTCCTTACTCGTCAAGTCGTGTGTCATGCCTTTTATGCGTAAATAAGCTCCAGATACCTTTAAATCCAGGTGTTCAAGCGCCCTTTCCCGATTGGAGGAGGCGCCCCCTGCAAGGGATTGTGGGATCATGAACCCCTACATTTACCGCCAGGTGAACAAGCAGCTGCATTTCCCAGGTTACATCAAGGTTGTAGATTTGATTATGGACAGTGGGGACACTTATCTCTGTGTGTGCTTATGGGGGCGGGGGGATCGTGACTGATTTGGCCCCTACCAGTATGGAACCCAGACCTATACCCTTGTATAACACGCATCATATGACCTGTCCTCCATCTAAACTCTTACTGTGGTACAAAACCTTGGTTTACAGGAAAGTAAGCAGAGGATCCGTGACTTACCAAGCAGTCAACTTTACAGAGAAATTAAACAAAAAAAATCAAACATGCTTCACCCTTTCCTGGGAATCGTTTGTATTCTGTAAACAGAATCAGGATCAGAATCTTTGTAACTGTCAAGTACAAAAAGGACGAGGAATTTCTTTTGCTGCAGGTACTGGCTTGACGTAAAAAAACATACAATAAAACGTACAATGAAGACAAAAGGACAAGAAGCAATAAATAGAGTAGAAAAGAGTAGAAAAAAACAGGTAGAAAAATATGAAAATTACAAACCGTGGATATATGAATAAAATGACTAAAATGACACAATCTGTAGGGTGCAATCAACTTGGAAGGTGCAAGTATCTTTATTATGGTAATAAGAGTAAGAAACTGTGGCAGTGATTGATTAGATATGAAGCGGTGTGGTTGTCACGAGTCCTTATTTAGGAGGGCAATAGCCTGAATAAAGACACTGTGCAGGTGGCTATTAGACCTTGTGCCCTGAGCTCTTAGTAGTCACTATAGTGCCAAAAATAATGATATTAAAAGAACAGAGATCCAGACAGAATGAATTGTGTTAAGGAAGTTCATACCACTTGTACTCTGGCGCAATGTGGGTTGGAGGACTTTTGCACGGGTTAGATACCATTTTGCAAGTTTAAAATACAGACAAGAGAATGTTTACAAAACTCAGTGAAGAACATTACTGCAACTTCGCCGTGACGGGTCATGCTCCCTGAGCTCCCTCGACCTGCCTGGGTGACCCTAACAAGGACAGCCAATCAGAGTCAGCCGGGTCCCGTTACCCAGGGTGCTCGTCCAGTCATCAGCTTCACCTGCCCTTTGAAGTTCTTCTGCTTCACTGCGGCTCACTGCACCAAACGCGGCGGGGTGACATTTTACCCATTGGCTATCTTTGCTTTTGTCCCAGTTGGTGTTCCGGGCCGAGCTAGCGACTTGTAGGGTCTTTCATACTAGCATAAGGGTCACCGTGGCCCAGTCACTTCGCTCACTTTCTCAGAAGAAGCCAGCATTATATCCAGTGTGATGATCTCCTGCCAAGCTAGTGAACCGATGGCATCGTGCCACTTTCAGGCACGTTGCCGTCGCCGCTGACGCTGTCGGCATGAAAGGTGACACCTTCCGCTGTGGGGCGGTGGTAGAGGTATGCTGTGTGGGGGTGGAAATATATCCTGTTGGTTTGTCGAAATGCAACAGCGGGTATAGCAGCCTCAGTCTGGCTTTTAAGCACAGATGAAGCTTCTGGTCCCGACTTTGCCATGCCATCATCACCGTGACTGTGAGGAGATCAGGGTGCGTGCCAAGCACATCCTGTATCACTCACAGCCCCTTTAGGACAACGCTGGCACATTCAGGAACGTCTACGAAGGCTTTCTGTGGTCGGGAGGTCCACCCTGAGAAAGACCCCTGCGGAATGGCGGTTTGCGAAGGGGAGACTCTTCCATGCTGGACCAGCAGAGCTGCTTCCGTTAGGCCTTAGCGAGCCGACCGCCGGACGTATCGCTTTACGGCAGCGGAAGCGGCGAGGGCAATGGAGCGTGTCAGGAAGCACGTTCTGGGCCGGGCGGGGAGAGCGATGAGCGCGGAAGGCGAGCTTTATTCCTACAGATATTGTGTACACCTCTGCTTTAATTATTCACTTAATTTGTCTTTATATAGCTCCCTAAGTAACCAATGGTCCAGTTTAAAAAGTCTGCTTAAGTTTAGTTATACATATTTATGGTACCAAGCAAGAGTGTAGCTAGGGTCCCCTGCGCATTACATAATTATATAATTTTACGTATTCAAAGGCCCCCTGTAAAGTGCTGGATCCCCTGAAACTGCCAGGGTATCTATGTCCCCACAGGAAGCAAGTCAAACGTTTGAGTGCAGTTTTTTGAAACCATAGTGATCTCTGCTTTAAACGGTTACGATCCCCCACTTAAAAGGTTTCACTGTCTATAAACAGGAAGTGGGTCTCATGGAATAATTAGCCATAATGAATTCTGCACATGTGGTACAATTCAATGTATTTGCATATAGCGCCTTTCACAACAGAATCACCCCAAGGCGAGTAGAGGAACCAAAAACTCCCAAGTAGGGAGAAAAGAACTCCTGGGGGGTCCAAGGACAACTGGCTACCCCACTATCTATCAAAAGATGGTACATTAGAGACAGGTCTGTAATTCCTGAGCTCCTGTGTACCCAAACTTTTCATTCATTAGTGATTTGATTACTGCTAATTTAAATTGGTCAGGTACATTGACAGATTGACAGATTGTATTAAAAAGGTAGGGAGAGTTACTACTATTGCAGTCAATAAGGTTACAGTAATAGGCTGAGGATGCCGTATGTAGAGCTTGCTTGTATGCCGACCCGAACACCTCTAACCTCATAGATTCATGCTGAAATCTGCGGCACTGAGAACCTGATCATTAATCCATCATTCATCCATGATTAATCCATCATTGATTCATCATTGATTCATCATTGATCCATCATTAATCCATGGACCGGGCCCAGCACCCTGCAGCTGTTTGACCATGTGGCTGCGGCTCGTCTCAGAATGACAGACAAATTCACATTTTCATGTCTTAATATGTGATAATACTTTCGTAAGGAGAAATTATTTGTGGGTTATTTGTCGCGTTCTTCTCTGATGCCATAACTAAGTCATCTAAATCTTACTCAAAGTCTTTCTCTACGACAAGATTATGTCTCCTGTCAAATGGTACGCTTTCCATTGGTACCAGTTGCGCTGTTACACGTCCTAGTGATTTAAAACTAATACCCCCCCCCCAACCCCCTGAAATTCTTTATTTTAAAGTTTTGATTTTGTATTAAATGTATAAATACTGATATCATATTAAAAATAATATCCCAAACATTTAGGATAAAATGGCACTTTGCTTTAAAAAGGCTGCCGATTCCTGACCATGGGAAATGTCTGGTGGTTTTAAGGCCTGTATTATTCAAAGGCACCGTTTCATCCAAAACCTGACTAACCTCTGTATTTGAAGTCTCGTGTGACTTTCTTGACATCTCTACTAGACATAAAGTTCACATCACTTTCTGCATTAATAAATTGTCGGGGATTTCTACCATTTAGGTGATGTGTAAAAATGATCTTCTGCATTAATAAATTGTCGGGGATTTCTACCATTTAGGTGATGTGTAAAAATGATCTTCTCTGCCATAATCCAAGAGGGTGGGGCCCAATCCCGAAGGTGGTTAAAAAATGGTCAGAGAAGGACTTACTTAATGGACAGACAGATGACATAAACTCTGTGAGTGATAATCAAGTCTAGTGTGATTATGTTAATGTATTGGTCCTGTTACGTGCTGGTAACATCCAACATAGTCCAGGAGGAACAGGAAACTTTATGTTGAAGTCTTTGTCCACATGTATATTGAAATCTCCAAGTACAGTGGTACTTCAGTTCTCAAACTCACTAGAACTCAAATTTCTTAAAAGTCGAACAAATCAGTTTGACCTAGAACTCAATCTGAATATCAGAAGTCAAACCGTTAACACTGACCTAATATAAATTGTACGCGCCAGGAAATGAGTCATATTACAATGCAATTCTTACTTGAATGCCTTTTTCACAGACTGGACGATTAACCAAATAAAGCAGCGCAACATTACAGTA
>JABFEA020000050.1:6329968-6357566 GCA_019775915.2 Cyphomyrus plagiostoma | reverse complement strand
AACTCTTCAGCCAATAAGGGCAAAGGTGTGTCGTCACGGAGGCGGTTCCAGTTTGTGCAGCCGGGTGAGAGGTCGCAGTGCATCTAACCATAATGCACTGCGTCAGGATCAGAATGCGTTGCTTTAAGCCAGCACTATAAGCTGTCCCACGCCCACGGAAGGAGCGGACGATAGGGGCAAGACAGGGGTAATGTTGGAATAAGATCTTTATCATTTTGGAAGCTAGTAAAAAAAATGCTCTTCTTGTTTTATCTTGTTCATTTTGTGTTTAAATGCTAAAAAAGAAACATATGCAGGTGTAATTTTGGGGGCCAGGAACCAATTAATTGGTTTTCCATTATTTTTTCTGGGAAAAATTCGATCAGAAGTCGAACTTTTTAGGATTCGATCTGGAGTCCGGAACGGATTAAGTTTGAGAACCGAGGTGCGGTTGGGACTTGAGTTCGAGTCTCTGCCTGGGTTACATGTGTGTGGAGTTTGTATGTTCTCCCCGTGTCGTCATTGGGCTGGCCCCCCATCTAGGGTTGTTTCCTGCCTCGTGCCCATTGTTTCCGGGATAGGCTCTGGACCCCCTGCGACCCAGTAGGACAAGTGGATTGGACAATGGATGGAAGTCCCTAATAGTCTAATAATAGATGCTATTACTTATTTGGCTCATTCAAACATTTCTAAATAGATGTTAGATTTAGGTGATGCCGTGTCATGGAGTACCCAGGTCAGAGCCAGATACAGTATGAGCTAAAGGTGGGAAATATGCAGCCTTAGATTTAAGCTCACAAGGCTGAAGCTTGCGTTGTCCTCTCAATCAGGCAGGCAGACGATTTACCATGTGATAAGATGGCATAAATGATCCCCTCCAATTAGGATGGGGAGTTTCCATTTATGAAGGCCAGGCCATTCCCAAAAAAGGTCCCAATTATCACTAAAAGCTGTGTTTTGAGATGCACACCAAGTCTCTGAGTGGTTCAGATGGTTCCCCCCATCCGTCGTAAAGGACTTTGTGTCATGGTCTGGGCCTGCGCCCCCGGTGCTCCCTGCCACCACTTGTTTCTTCAAAGCCGTCCTTTCAGCTTTACGGCTGACTGGGCAGCCCTTCACCCTTCAGAGGGATAATGAGCCAAAAGACGCCACAAGACCGATGAAGAAAGTGAAGGAAGGAAGAAGAACTCCAGCTAATGACCTCGGCCTCCAGACCAGTGCAGCAAAGCCCCAAGCCCCCAATTTCTCTGGGAGGTGCTGCAGAAGATCTGGGAGGCCATGGCAGGTGATCTCCTGCAGAAGCTTGATCAGCAAATGCTTCGTGTTTCTGAGGGTGGCATCAAATCTGTTTAAGGGAATCTGAGATATCATTCTGTTTTCTTCATCGCTGTTTTGATAATCCTTATGTTTTGTTTTGTTTTGTATATTGCAGTGTTTTTTTTCTCTTTTACAAGTATTTGCAGAGAAATGTAAAACATTATGGAATCACTGAATTTCCAGCAGGTGTGCTGTAAGTGGACCAGGGACCTGAGTTGGAGTTGGCTTCTTACTTGCGGTATAGCAGAAAAGCAACATGTTTTAATCTTTGGAGAGGAGACAGAATGATTACCGATGCCCCAAGGGAATTAGCGGCCTTAATCACTCCACGGTGCTTGTGCAGCTCCCCAGGGAGACGGATTTCCAGTTGGATGGAATCCTCCATGGATCGCCCCGCGGGTGGGAGCTGGCAAGGGGCTGTGTGCTAACTGGGTTCCCTGTTTCCCACTGGTGTCCCACTAGTCCCAGTTCTCAGGGGAGGAAAGCAGCCAAAGACAGGTCAGGTGCCTGCGGTGGTTTGTGTCTTCACGGCTAAATTAACACCAAGAGTGTTTTCTTAAAGACCTGTCCCTCTCTTGGTGTTAAAAACAATCCCAGTGATAATCGAAGTGCACACTTTCAGTGTGAAATCAGAGAAACTCTTCTGACTGTTAAGGAATAAAAAGCCCTGTTACACTAAACTAGTTTGTTGCTGCTGGATTACCAGAGATTACTGTGAAGATGGGTGGTGCTGATTCTCCCGGAATTTACCTTCTGAAATACACTGTACTCTGAATAAAATGTGAATGTATTTCCCTTGTCAATAAGCTCCACCATATATTGACTGTCAGTGTACACTGTGTGAATAGTAACGGCTGATCAACTGAAGCTCCCCAGTGAAAGGTTTGATCTGGCAAGTGACCAGCACACACCAGTACTGTTACAAGCACACACTAGTACTGTTCCTTGTACACACACATCCTAGTGTACGCTAGTACTGCTGCAGGTACACACTGATACTGTCCTTAGTACACACAGATACTTTTACGAGTATACAACAGTGTTGTTCCCAGTACATACCCATTCAGAGTGTTAAAGTGCACTCTGGTACTGTTCTCTACTATGAGTACACACTAGTGCTCTTCCCAATAAACACAATACTGTTTCAAGTATACACTGGTACTGTTCATAGTACATGCTGATACTGTTACTATTATACACTGGCACTGTTCCCAGTACTCATAGCAGTATCAGTGTCTATTGGGAACAGTGTACACGTAACAGTATTATACACCAAAGTTCTGGAACCTGGTCCCTGGTTAGAAGTTCCTGGACTGTCTCAACTGGGGACTTTTGAAGCTCCTGGTCACTTTTGCGTGTCGCGTTCATGCCACACAACAGAACTGGGACCTTTATGCTAAATTGGTGTGGGAGATGCAAAAACTTACTTCACACTTAATTCGAAACTACACCGCCACCCCAAAACAATGGAGAATGAACAAGTTGTTTTGTTAAACTATTTGTTAGTAATTTGGGGGGGGGGAGTTATTGCGCTCAAACTAGGACACAGCCTTTTATTTATATTTTATTCATACACCCTGTAACATGTAATTAGCACCTGACATCCAGGTCCTGTTCATTATACCCCCAAAAGAGCTTGATCCTCTCGTTTGTAAATTTCTTATGTTATGTTCAATGTATGTTCTTTCCATTTGTGGCATATGAGTGTTGTGATAGAACAGTTTATTACTGACATCATGTCATGATTCCAGTTGTTAAACTTCAGGCAATTGAAATAAATTTGGGGTAAAAAATGCATGAAAATCATGACTATTTCTAACTGTTACTTCATAACAATGAAACTATTCTTGTTGCCTTTATATATGCACCGAAAAATTAGTTTGTCATCAGGCAAAAAGATTTATGAATTTAGCTTATTTGTCTCTTGATGTTTGCATTCCTTCTTAGAGGGATTGTGTGACACATCATTATGTCACAATGTTACTAAGTGGTTTGAAATGCATGCTGGGAACCCAAGGAAAGTACGACATCATCATTTTGTTTATTGTTATTAGCTTCTGTGGGAGTTCAGCTCACAGGAGCTGACAGGCAGCCAGTGTGGGATCAGCTGACCCAGCTGGCTTGCCATAGTCTGTGTTGGAGCAGGAGGAAAACCAATGACCTCTTTCTGCCTTGAAACGTTTGTTCTTTTTGAAGATGTTGCTGTTTTCACTTGCAGAGCTGTATTTATTTATCTGAATGATTCTCAGCGTCATTCCTTTGTAGTTACGTCAACTCATTTTTTATTGATGTAAAATTGACAAATTATCTAAACAGGTAAATCTTGCTTTTTGCAATCAATAGGGTGTGGCATGGTGGTGCAGTGCTCAGCGCTGTCGCCTCACACTTTGTGGTTCGAGTTTCCCCCTAGGATCCATGTGTGTGGAGTTTGCATGATCTACCCATGTCATTGTGAGGTTTCCTCTGGTATTCCGGTCCCCCCCCCCCCCAGTCCAAAGACATGCTGAGGTTAATTGTAGTTACCAGATTGCCCATAGGTGTGCATGTGTGGCTGGTGTGTAAGTGTGCCCTGCGATGGGTTGGCACCCCATCCTAGGTGGTTTCCTGCCTTTTGCCTGTTGCCTCTGGGATAGGCTCCAGACCCCCCACAACCCTGAATAGGACAAGTGGTTATGGAAAATGGATGGATGGATGGAACAAACAGTCAGAAGAACCTAAAAATGTTAAGCAGATTTGCCCCAAAAGGCACTGCCCAGATCTGATGTTTTTTTTGAGAAGACTGTGTCTCTATACACTTGTGATCTCAGTGGTAGGAAAGGAGAGAAAGGTAGGAAGACAGAACCTTGGAGTGTGTGCCCAGGTGATGAGATGTTTGATAAGAGGATGGGTCTTCTGCCACTGGACACACAAAGTCAAGCTGAACCAAAAGCTCTTTGTTCCCCATTGGAAATGGGAGAGATGCCGTCTTGCTGGACACAGTGGTCATCTTGTTCTTTCGTCGCCAAGCAGGGAGGGATGTTCATCATCACGATGCATGCTGGGACACGGGGGGGAGGGGGGGGCGGGGCACATTGTCACATGATGTCACAGCTGTGTTTACATTGTGGTCTTTATGTTTTCATCACCAAATGTCCCTGTCTGTGGACAGCAGCCGGTGGCTGAGGAAGAGGATCAGATCCAGCTAAAAGGGAAAAAAAAAAACATTTTGGCACCGAAGTCGAAAGCTTCAAGAAAAAAAAAATCAAAAGTTTTGAGATCAAACTTGAAATGAACTTTTGAGGAAAAAATATAATAAAAAATAAGGAACCTGTCAGTGACTGTGAGCTGCCCGTAGGAGGTACGTCGTCTTACATGACGACACCATACAGATGCCTCACATTTAGCTGTTCTCTGGGATCATTCTGCGTAAAATGAAAGCTCACATCTACTAGGAGAAGCTATGTGTAGAATTCAACTTTAACCTTAAAACTCAGATTCTCAAAATCAGTTCTTAAAATTCTCAAGATTTTCAACTTTTTCCCTGAAGAGTTTATTTTGACTTTACTCTCAAAACTTTTCACTTTAATCTCAAAATGTTTTATATATATTTTTTTTGTCATTTAAGTGGCCCTGATGCTGCCCCGTAAGTGGTCCTGTTATGTTAATAAATACAATGGACCGGAACTTTCCACCTCTGGTTCTCCAAACACTGAGGAAATGCTGCATGTTATAAAAAAAAAGAAAAGCCCAAAACCGAAAGATCAGCGAGCCTGGGCTTTGGCGCTAATTAAAAGCCTGCGAGCAAAGCACTGTGTGAGTGTAATGGCAGAATCAAGCTGGGGATATCCTAGGAAAATAGCATACAAAAACAATGTCTATTGCATTTCCCTGGATTTTTCTTTTGTTTTCTCCTGTCTGCTTGACTTGTAATCAAGACCCAGTGGTCATCTCATATCTCAGTCTTTCTTTCCGTGGGTTGAAGGGATATTTGATCGCTTATGTTTTGTTTTTCCCATCAGCCTCTATCTGGCAATGTTTCCCGGACATAATCTGCCTCTCAGCGTGTTTAAGTTCAGGATGGGTTTACATTCCCATGAAGCACCACCCCTTAGTGTAGATGTTACAGAAAGTTGATTGTGATGAAGCACAGTGAGGTATAATCCCACCTGAATCCCTCGTCTGATAACTGACACCTGAACAAATGTTATCCTATTTATATGGCAAAAGCAACCTGTTGATTCTTGAAGGACCAGTGGTGTCAATAATGCACAATCAACGGATGAAGTTTATGAATTGTGGGCAGCAGGCAGAGGTGCCCTCATTATGGCGCACTTGCTTCTTCTGCTGTAAGCGCTTATCCTGTTCAGGGTAACATAGGGTCTGGAGCCTAGGGGCACAAGGCAGGGAGAAACCCAGGATGGGGCGCCGACCCATCGCAGGGCACACACACACACTCACACACACACTCACACACCATTCTCGTCTGTGGATCTCCAATTAACCCCAGCATGTTTTTAGAACCTGGAGGAAACCGCACAATGATATGGAGAGAACATGCAAATTCTGCACACTTGGAGCCATGGTGGAAGTTCAAACCCTGGTGCCAGAGGTGTGAGGCAACCATGTAATCCTGCTACCACAGACGTTTCTTCTGAAGCACCCTGGAAGGGACCAGAGCCTGTTGGTTCTTCTAGGCTTATAATGCAGGGAATGAACCTGAAAAGAGGTGATTGCAGGTCGACGCACTTGATCACCATCCCAGAAACAGATTTCTTCCTTCAGGAGCGTCTGGATTTCATTGAGTCACTTTGAAGCTGAACAGCGATCGCGTTGTGGCGGAGTGAAGCACTGTATCGCTTTCTGTCACGTCCGTGAAAGAGCTTGCCAGGGCAGATTTCTTGAAAACAGATCCGATTCCCTCCCAGATACAAAATCAATATTAAGGAAAGCGAATGAATTTGAATTTCCTGCAGGTAGATGACTGTGAGAAGAATTCCAGTTTTATCTCCTGCAATGGAGCATCAAAGGGCCGAGCGCCATTCGGAGCAGAGGATGGAATGCCTGTCTTCAGCTCAGAGTGAAATGCAAACCTCACTGAGAAATATAACACCCATGGTATTTTGGCTGTGGCCTTCACCTCTAAACTTCCTGAAGAATAACCTTTATTTAGTCCTGAGGTCTGGGCTGTTGGTGAAGCTCTTGATACGTCATTGATTCTGGTGCGTTTCCGCTTTGTCAGGAACACGGTGAAGCTGTTCCTCTGATGTCCTCTGGAAGTCTCTGATTTACAAGCTTGTGAACAGAGCCTCCACTGGGGTGACTCGACGGAAATGCCAAGGGCCTGTGCAGTCGTACGGCTATAGTGAGGCTCACGTGTTTGTAACACTATGACGTCACAGGCTCTTGTGATTACCTACAATCACATAGTCTTGGACAGCTATGTGAGAATCATATTTATAAAAAGACAATAGGGACATGTAAATATTATAATAATAAAAACAGAGATTTTAAAAGCTACATTTTCAGAGTAAAGGGAAACTGTAATACATACAGACAGCTTAAAACCACGAATCGAGTGACATGTTGGATCTGTTATCACCTAAAATAATCTTCACAAAACTCTTCCTGAACAACAACTATAGTTTGGGTTTCCTGTGGTTGCTTGCCACCTCGTGACCGGTCCAGTGTTTATGAACGTGACGTATTCTGCTAAGGGTATTTTACTATGTCCATCAGTTAAACCGTTTTTAAAAAATCAACAATATGTCTCATTCACCATGACAAAATCTCCCATTTCAAAGTTAAGGGCTTCCTGGGCAATTGGACCATGCCTTGAATGATTTTATGAAAGCGTGGCCTTCTTACAATCTTACAATGCATGTGTCCTTGATGGCTTAGTGTGACTTCCTCATTTAAAAGAGGAACTTTTGCATTTCATGAATAGAGTCCCAGAGAAAGCAGGAAAAACAAAAGGCTCTGCAGGATGCGCTGCCACAGCAGACTCTCTAATCGGATTTGGCGGGAAAATTGCCAAGTTTCCTATCGACTGACAGCTTCTGCTTTCATCACCACACGCACTAGACTCAGTGAGAGGTACATTTTGGTGCTTCTCAGAGAATTGTGGGTGGGTATTGTAATAAATCAAATTGAAAGGTGAGTGAACGGCGAACCCAGCAGCAAACACTGAAAAATCAAAGTGCAGTTTGGCAGAGTTAATGTTTAATGTTTTAATACAAGATCAGTGTTACTTCATCTGTTCATTGCTGTCATTTTTAGTTGTTGTTACACATACTTATGCGCTTATCAGCTCATTAACTTGCAATAGATTATTGAAGATTTGCTAGAGATATACATAAAAATGTCATATAATATTGCTGCAGTTAGTTGCTAGAAATTTCCATTAAAAACAATGAGGACGGGTCCTAGTTTAATTCAGGACAGTACAGCCTGATTTTTAGGCTTATTTTCAGAGGATATTAAGCTACCTTATACCTTATACTACCTTATACCACCTTATACCTTATACTACCTTATACCACCTTATACCTTATACCACCTTATACAGTGGTACCTCGGTTTTCAAACTCACTAGAACTTGAATTTCTTTAAAGTCGAATTTCTTTAAACAATCCAGTTTGACCTAGAACTCGATCTGAATATCAGAAGTCGAACCGTGAACGCTGACCTAATTTAAATTGTACGCGCCAGGAAATGAGTCATACTACAATGCAATTCTTACTTGAACGCCTTCTTCACAGACTGAACAATTAACCAAATAAAGCAGGGCAACATTACAGTAACTAACAATAAATAAACCACTAACTTACGTGTACTATTACAGCATTTATGTAATTTATTTAAACTTTATTTTACCAGGTAAATTAACTGAAAACCAGTTCTCACTGCTTTACGTGATATTCGGAAGAAATAGCAGATTACGCATTGGAACTGCCTGGGATACAAACATCATGCGTGTAACTAAACTCTTCAGCCAATAAGGGCAAAGGTGTGTCATCACGGAGGCGGTTCCATTTTGTGCAGCCGGATGAGAGGTCGCAATGCATCTAACCGAAATGCACTGCGCCAGGATCAGAATGCATTGCTTTAAGCCAGCGCTATAAGCAAGTCGAACCCACCTAATGACCGGACTGGGAAAACAAACTGAAACACGGACTTAATACAGAGGACTAATGACTAATGACAACAACCAGAAACAGCTGATCACACGGGGATTTCACACAAGATTAACGAGTGGGCGTGGCACACGGAAGGAGCAGACGATAGGGGAATAAGATCTTTATTGTTTTGGAAGCCATTAAAAAATGCTCTTCTTGTTTTATTCTGTTCACTTTTTGTTTCAGTGCTAAAAAAACATATTTAGGTGTAATTTTGGGGGGCCGGAAACCAATTAATTGGTTTTCCATTATTTCTTATGGGAAAAATTCGATCAGAATTCGAACTTTTTAGGATTCGATCCGGAGTCCGGAACGGATTAAGTTTGAGAACCTAGGTACCACTGTAGCCTATACTACCTTATACCACCTTCTACCACCATATACCTTATACTACCTTATACCTTATACTACCTGCTGATGGTGGTCAGAGTTTTAGGTAAAAATCAAAAGGCAATTAAAATATTTAAAATGTGTTCATCTTATTCTTTGCATGATCTATGGAGTATACGGTGCGATATTGTTGTCTGTTGATATTCTGAGCAAGTTTTATAGTTGACTCTTCCGCATTGCGAGGGTTAGGCCCTCCGCGATCTAGAAAACAACACGTACATTTTTTGATCCCCTTGGTGAGCAGAGTGAGGCTAAGAGAAAACATATGAGAAATGCAAGATACGCCATATGGACAAAAGTATTGGGACACACCTCTTAATCATTAAAATTCAGGGGCTTCGTTCAGACCCATTGGCACAGGTGTATGAAATCAAGCATCTAGTCATGCAGTCTGAAAAGATTTGTGAATTAACGGGTCGTTCTGAAGAGCTCAGTGAATTCAAGTGTGGTACTGTCATAGGCTGACACTTTTGCAATAAGTCAGTTCAGTTTCTCTCCTGCTAGATAGACCACAGCTAAGTGTAAGTGGTATTATTGCAAAGTGGAAGCGTTTAGGATGAATAGAAAGCCAGACATGGAGTAACAGGCCATATAAAGTAACAGGCAGGGGTCACTGAGTGCTGAGGGTACTGCTTTGTTGGCTCAGTAACTGCAGATTTCCAACCTTCCTCTGGCAAGAAAACAGCATAAAAACCCATGGAATAGGATGGAATGGGCTTCCATGGCCAAGCAGCCCCATCCAAGCCTCACATCATCAAGCGCTATGCTAAGGGTAGCAGTCTGTCTGGCAGTCTGATGGATGAGTCTGGCTTTGGCGGAAGCCGGGAGAACATTACCTGCCAACTGTAAAGTTTGGTGGAGGAGGGATAATGGTATGGGACTGTTTTTCAGGGGTTGGACTAGGCCTCTTAGTTCTAGTGAAGGGAACTCTTAGTGCTTCAGCATACCAAGATCCCAGCGAAAGTGAGAGGGTACCATGAGCATGCATGGTGTCCTCCAAACCAGGAAGTTCACCAAAACACCCAAACTCCCAAAAATGCCCATTTATTTTACATTAACTTGATGCTGATTGTTGGTGCCCTGCTCAATTAGTTTTAGGGTATTTCCATAAGGTATGAAAAATAGTGTATCGACAAGGTCCCCAAACAGTGCTGATCTGACCGAGGCACTTTGGGACAAAGTCGTCGACCTAATTTCCATGCAACAGTATTTATTAAAGGAATTCTCTTCACTTAACTTCATCTGTGTTGTAATTGGGCCTGAAGGTTTAACCACATTTTCAATCAAAGCCCTGCGTCAGCAGAGAGAGGACAGACCTGGCTGAGGGCAGGAATGGCAGTATTAGATATGTATGAGATAACGGGCCCCTGGGCCTCGCGCAGAAATATTGAAACTAAAAATAATCTGGGGATCGGATCCGTAAATCATTTTATAGCTGTGGAATCGTGACTTTTCCTAAAGCCTTTTCATTCACTGAATGTGCTTAATAAGCATGATCCGTGCTCAGCCCCTGATCCCAAAGATGCTCCGTAAGCCGGAGTCAGTTTTACACCATCCTGAGGCGCTCCGGCAAGTTCTTGAGGCGGAAAACGAGAGGATTCATTTCACACGTGTTTACTGTCCATATCCTGCAATCCTCCTTTATGTACATAAATATGCATCACCCTTAATGAACCTGAATACTATCACAGTCTTGCCTATTTGAAATAAACTGTGAAATTGCAGCAGCACATAGGCAGACTCATATGAAGGCAGCTGAAGCTATACTCCTTTCTGCATGCCCTCCTTCCAGTGGATTTGGTGACAGAGATCTGGTTTCGCTTCTATAGTATTTCAAGGACATACGGATTATCTGCAGATGTTCAGCTAGTTAACCAGCCCATTAACCCACAGGGGTGCTAGTCAGCCTTGCTGATGACTCCGTTGCATGTGAATGAAGTCCCTTGGCTGAATATGCCCTCCTGAACTTTGAAGATCCGCCTTTCCTGGCCCGGTCCTCAGGGGCCCTCAGATCAGTCCACATTTTTGCTCCCTCCCAGATCCCTACAAATATATGAGCTGTCTAATGGGGAGCTGAGAGAGACCAAAAATGTGAGCTGTCTGGGCTGGTTGGGAAACACTGTTGAAGATGATCTCATCTCCACAGGTACCCCCTGCTGTTCCTGGGTCAGCTATGCAGATCTCACCTGCATTTAGGTCCGCAATAACAAGGGTGGTTTAATGTAATTCGGAGTCAATGGGCGGATAGGAGGCAGGCCAGCTCCTCATAATCATGGTCCATATGGTGCCACCAGATGGGGACAGTAGGAGGTGCCATTTGGAGAGTCCCACCAGTAGGGGGAGTAAAGTGGGAACCAGGAACACTTTATATATGCTGTGTTCATTAGAGTTTCATGCTTACAGTTCCACTGAACACCAATTCCACTGAAGTTGACACTCTGACACGAGATCTGTTCCACGGTGGAGTCATTACCTGTCATTTGTTTGTTGTTATTTATTGTTGGCTTCTGCCCTTGTCATATTTATTGTCTTGTTTATCTGGCAGGAAGTGGTCAACAGGAAGTATGAATTTCATTAAACCACGTACATACGTGTGCCTCAGTCTGCCCTCTTCATGCCAGTCATGGCAAATCGATGCTGATATATGGGATTTACACCAGCTGCAGGTTCACCTGCTAAAGGCACAATGGGATTTGCAACATTTCATTGTGGGGGTGGGACATTCCGTTGGTTTATAGCAGTGATAATATGACAAAGCTTGAGTGGTTTGTTGTATGTTTGGGTTTAGGTCACGTGATGTTTACAGATCCAGCGTGTCAGTGTGGATGGGATCCATCGACTAGCTTCAGGAAGTTTAATTTCTTCTTAATCACTGCAGACTGTTCAGTTTCACAGGCCAGCGAATGGCAGCACACAAGAAACAGCAAAACCTCCAGATGGTTGACTTTTACATGCTGCTTATTGTGTAAAGGGGTAGCATGTGATTCAGTGGGTTTGGACATGTTGCCTGTGATCAGAAGGTTGCCAGTTCAGATCCCCTGATTGGTAGAGTGATTTCACTGTTGGACCCTTAACCCCCAGTTGGTCCAGGGATTGGCTGACTCTGCTTCCTCAAAAATCTTTATCACTTTGGATAAAAGTGTCTGCTAAATACATAAGATTGCTGGTTCAAGCAGTTAATGTTCGTTATCAGCAGGTCTGGTAAAGTTAAACCTTTGTTTGCTTTCTGTCATGCATTTAGGGTTGGTTAAAAGATGATAATGGTACTCGGATGTCTGTGGAAGTATGGGAATGCTGATGTAGACCACCCATCAAGGGAGATATGTGGCTCATTTAAAGAATGTTTGAGTGGGAATGTGAGGATAAAAATGTCATTAATTGAATAGCTACCTTGACAGAGGGCATGATGATGTCGGTGCTTTTACATCGTACATTAAGTGTGAGAGCTCAGTCTGCGTCCCTGCTCAGGTCGCTTCATGATTTGCCAACAAAGGCCTCAGTGAGGCTTGTTGTTGTTCTTTTAGTCATTGCTGATTCTGGACACAGACTCCCTAGGTTTGTTCGTTCATCTGACCTTAAGCAGTTTTTGGATGAGTCTTTGGTTGAAAATGTGCTGTTGGTGGCCACATGACAGGAAGCTAGAAGCTGGACCCCCAAAGGGGGGGGTGTGAAAACGCAGCGTGCGGCGGGGTGGCAGGTTGATCAGTCCGACCTCCTCGCAGGAACCCAGAAGAGAGACATGACAGGGGGATGAGGCCACACGTTCGGGAGGGTGGAGCGGGGGGGGGGATGCAGGAAAGTGTCTCTGCTGTTTGCTTAACTGGTCGTTTGTTTTACAGGCATGGAGGCCTAGCATCATTATGTAATTGCTAATTTGTGTTCATTAATGTAAATGTGTTCATTAATGTCTGCATGTGTTTATCTTTATGTGCAATGAAACTGTCCTGAATAAGATGCACGCAGCCAATAGCAGTTGAAATGGACTCTTTCTGCTCCACCTCATTTCCTCTCTCCTTCGTTTTTGGGTGCCTCCCCCCAGTAACCTGCACTCCAGTTTCAATGCTCCCGAAACCGCCAAGTTTATCCTCATTTTTTGCTTTGCGCCATAATGGCCGCCTCAGTTTTGGTTCCCTTTGATGTTTCTACCCTTCGTCCATCACTCCCTGAAAAGGGGATTACATAAAACCCAATTCACAGTCACCCATTACGTCATCTGCTTTTGCCCACAGTGACAATAACATCCCAGGCCTTCCACATGAAACAGCACAATAAACAGCTTATTAAAAATGAATGTCTATTCAGTGGATGAAAGCATATGCTATGGGACTAAAGAATGTAATCTGATAACCTCACATTAAAGGTGTCTAATATGATTGTTCCCACTGCCCTGTAAGGTGTGGGGCTTAACTACAGCTTCCACCATACATGGAGTCTTCTTACTGTGACTGATCGTCAGTCCTGGTCAGTCAGAAGGATGGACTTCTTTCTGCTCATTCTGGAGGGCTGATGTCTTCCTGCTCAGTCTGAAGTTCAGATATCTTCCTATTCCGTCTGAAGATCTGACGTCTTCCTGCTCTTCTGGAGGTCTAACGATTTCCTGTTCAAATTAAAGGTTTGACGTCTTCCTGCTCAGTTTGATGATGTGAAGTCTTCTTGGTCATTCTGGAGGTCTGACATCTACCTGCTGAGTCTGAAGGTCTGACATCTTCCTGTTCAGTCTGAAGTTCTGACATCTTCCTGCTCATTTTGAGGATCTGACGTCGTCCTGCTCATTCTGAGGTTCTGACATCTTCCTGCTCACACTGTACATCTGGCATCTTCCTGCTCATTATGAGGTTCTGACATCTTCCTGCTCAGTTTGGAGGTCTGATGTCTTACTGCTCAGTCTGAAGTTTGACATCTTCCTGTATATACTGTAGATCTGAAGTCTTCCTGCTCCTTCTGGAGGTCTGACATCTTCCTGTTCAGTCTGAAGTTCTGACATCTTCCTGCTCATTTTGAGGATCTGACGTCGTCCTGCTCATTCTGAGGTTCTGACATCTTCCTGCTCACACTGTACATCTGGCATCTTCCTGCTCATTATGAGGTTCTGACATCTTCCTGCTCAGTTTGGAGGTCTGATGTCTTACTGCTCAGTCTGAAGTTTGACATCTTCCTGTATATACTGTAGATCTGAAGTCTTCCTGCTCCTTCTGGAGGTGTGGCGTCTTCCTGTTCAGTCTGAATGTCTGACATCTTTCTGCTCATGCTGAAAGTCTGATGTTTCCTTGCTCATTCTGAAGGTCTGATGTCTTCCTGCTCAGTCTGAAGATCTGGCGTCTTCCTGCTTAAAACTTAAAGACAGAAGGATTGTGAAGTTCCACTTTCATGGTCTTTATTCATACTGAAGGTCCAGATCAAGCCAGCTCTTGTCCTTCTAGTGGTAAGTCCTCCAGAGTGTTTTAACCATTTCTCTGCCACTGGTCATCACATCTACAGCAACGATCAGGAGACTCGTTAGGATAGATCAGAACATCCGTCTAGAGGCCATAGAATTAAGTGCCTTCCTCCCCATCAGCATTGTGGAGCTGACTATGACAGGGCATAGAGCTCACACATGGGCTCTGGGGAGGAGCAGTTCTCCACACAGGCCACCAATCCATAGAACACTGCACTGCCATTCCCTCGGCAAGATCACATCTGCATCTCACTGGATGCTCATCAGCATGCTGCATTCAGGTGGATAGTCCACGTAAGGTGCTTCATCATTCACAGGTCCATCTCCAGGACTCCCTGCAGGTGCCCAGTGGGACTGTATCCGTTTAATGGTCACGATGCAGATTGTAATGCTCAGTCACGGGGTCTGACCTGCCTCTCATTAACACCTGCTGACTGTCGTTTCTGTTCCTTCAAAAGACACACTTTTTCCAATCAGTTTTAATCTTTTTACCCTGTGGAGTTACAGCTTTCTCCCTTAAGCATCACACTGACATCAGTCTCTCAGCCTTATTTCTGCATGTCGTATCAGGGTCTGCAGTATTTAATGGAACCTAATCCTGATCAGCTACACAAAAACGACAGCTTCCAGGTGGAGGCCATGTCTGCTGAAGGAGATTGGCACGGTGTAGAATGGGGGTACAGAATGACCCCAGTTTGACCCTTGTAAATTGCACCGTGATAAGGGGGCACCACTCCCTGTAAGTGCCAGTGGTTCGGGGTCGGTGTCTGCTGCCCTTCTGCAGTGAGGATTAACACACGTGTGAAGGCCAACGAGGAGGGGAAGGGGCCATTAGCACAGCACAGTCAATCTGGGCTGCGTATTAAGGGCAACCACACAACCCAGGGGAAAGGGCTTTGCCTGTGTCTTCATCTTATAACCATTTATCCAGCACATAGTTGTGGGGATAACTTTATTTTTAAGTTTATTCAAAGATCTTCATTAGATATATACAAAGGATAACCCTTTCACACTTTCACCCCATAGAGGGTGTCCATGAGCTTTCCACCCCCAGTAACTATGCGCTGGATGGGTGGAAGATGAGTGGGAAGGTCTTTCATAGTAAGAAATGATGAAATATTAAATTTCTAATACAACGGTCAATAATCTTGGTGTCATCTCCCAGGTACGGTAAAGGTCATCTGTTCAATATACGGTGACATTTTTTTACAGGTAGGTGATACTTTTGAACGTAGGGGCCACTGTCCTCTGTCACTATGGAATTCTGTGCAATAATTTCCCTGACATTCTTTTCCCTGTTACTGTTTATTGCTGTTCATTATTTATTGTTACTGTCTATTAATGGGGATCTATTAATTAATGGGGATGCCTTTACTGTTTATTGTCCTTTGGAAATAATAAAATTATCTATCTATCTATCTCTTTCTCTGTCTAATCCAATCTTTACCACTGTGTAACATGTGGGGAGGGGGGACAGAACACTTTAAATGACAGAAAAATTGGGCATTACAACTTTAATATAGAAAAAAAAAATCATAGTTTAACCATTTTCTGCATCATTCCCCTTGTAGCTTTCAATCAAGAACTAGACTGTTGAAAGAAACATAGACAGAGGTCTAATATGATAGAAAATCTTAGTTTTTAGGCTAAGATTAGTCCTGCGCAGTGACAAATGTAACCTCCTGTCATGTATTTAAAAATACACACACACATACACACACACACAATGGGTTAAGATACCGTGTCTATGCGCCTATGATTGGAAGGTTGCTGGTTCAAATCCTATCACTGACCCCATCGGGCCCTTGAACAAGGCCTTTAACCCCAGTTTCTCCAGGGCCTTTGCCACTTTGGATAAATCCCTCCGCTAATTAAAATGTAGAACATTGAAATAAACTTTAAACAAAAAGAAATTTGAATAAACTGAACCCCATCCAGTTCATCGTTCCAGTTTCACATTGCTGTGCAGTTTTCCATGTTGTCACACATGGAGAGGGTCAGGGGGTCAGGGATTACCTTCACGACATGTCCGGCCAAACACACCCTGCTTCTGAAATTTGACAGTCTGTCGGTGACCTAACCTGTTTGCGAGGTAAGGTTTCAATGTTGTGTTTCCTCTGTTTTATTTGTTCCCTCAGATTAAAGAAGAAGTCCCAGTCTGTGGATATAACCAGCCAGGGATACTCCGGTACCCTGGTTAAGGATAACCAGCATTCCCCGATAAACCGGCTTGTGCCATCTGTCGCCAGGACAACCGTATCGGGGGAGGAGGAGGGCCGAAATGCAACCAACTCCCAGAGAGCAGGCAGCCCGCGACATAGTGACTTGAAGCGGTTCTACACCATGGGTAACTCCATGAGTCCTGGACATGTAAAGGGCTGTGTACGGTCAAGGCTGTGTGGTCAGAGCCAGGCTCAGCGGTTAGCATGTTGCCTAAAGGACATGGCTGCATAAACCAGCAGCTGCTGGGGTCAGTTCCAGAAAGGGCTTTGCTACTGTTCCCTTGAACGAGATCCATTACTTGAAGTGCAGCGGTAAAATTGCAGGGTATAAAGTCAGGCAACTCACACAAGCTGATGTCTTATTAGTGTGGAGTGAGGGTGTAAGAGGCCCTAGTCGGCACCCACTCTTACCAGTTTACTCTGCAGAACAAGATGCTCCCCCACTATGGTGGGATTCTAGTGAAACGCAATACCAGATAGCCTCGGGGAGGCTGAGAGGACTGGGGTGAGACAGGAACTGTTTCAGCCCTGGGGTATTTTAATTTTACTGTGCTAGGCAGAGATGGACAGACTGTTCAGAGGGTGGGGCAGGGCAGGTGCTCAGAGAAAGATGTGCATTGAGAGTACAGGCTCACCCAGCATTCCTTAGTGATCATATGACCTTTCCAAGCTGTGTCTCCATCACGGCGTTGGCCTCCATGTCCAGGGTGGAGCTACTGCATCATCTCTGAGGCTGAAAGATCCACACTGAGCTGATCCCCAAACCTCCATAGGTCTACAGCACCCCCCTCCCCCACCAGCAGAGTAAGGAAAGGAACACCAGGATCTCAGCAGTGAGGTTTGCCTCTGGGGTCCAGAGTGTCCAAACCCAGGAGGTTTGCTTTGGGGCGGAACAGTAAATCCACGTGAAGTAATGAAAAGCGAGCAGATTCACAGAGTTTGAAACCGTTGCTGTCACCTGCGGTATTCAGTGCTGTCAGCTTCTGTGATAAAGTGACAGTTCTTCAGTAAATTGGAAAGTGATGGAGAAAAATGAAAGAGGCATCTGTACCCTAATGGGTATAGATTTGTGTTTGGCTTTATAAAGGAAATTGAGTCATTTACACATTTCGCCAGTGGTTATTGCTTATCGTAGTCCATTAGGAACAGGGCAACATATTTCTAACAAGGCTGCCTATGTGTAATGCACAGGGAGTCAACCAATGCTACGTTTCTGATAGAGGCGTCACATGTCTGACAGTGGGGTCACTGTAGCTAAGCCGTCATCAGAACTCTGACGACCCATTTCAATGCTACATGCTGATATTAATGGAAAATGTTAGACAAAATTCTATTTAATCCCTGCTGGGAGTCCTGGTCAGTGCGTCTGTCATGTACAACAGAAACAAAAGTCTGTGATATTTTCATTGTAAAGAAAGGAACCAGACCCTGGAGCAACCAAAATGCTTCTCTGCGTAGTCTGCTAAGAGGACACGGGCACAGTCACACCACAATCAGTCCTCTAATTAGTAATCTAATTTAGGAGTTGCTTCAAACACCCGCATACACAATGATCCTTTCTGGACAAGCAGGACTGCTGGGTGACCAAGGTTGGAAACGGGGCCCAGACAGTTCCTCACCCCTAAGGTCAGCAGAAGACAAAAGAGTCATCAGGCTTCAACTGCTGTCATGCTCTCCACACGTCTGCAGATATTTCAACTCGACCTGCTGAGAGACGGAGTTAATACCTCATTTGGATCTCGTGAGCTATGACTCACAGACCAGTTTAGGGTTATAACAATAACCCATCTGATTCATGCATTTGTCTGTCTAGGAAGATCTGCGCCACCAGGTTTAGTTGGAAGGGTGTCTGTCCTGCTCAAGGTCCAAGTAGGATGTTGGATTCTTGGCTCAGTGAGAGCAAAGGTTGATTGATAGGCTCCATTTGGGTTTAGACAGCACCTCGGGTTTCTTCCTGCATTTTGCTTTTTTTAGTGTTAACTAGCCACGTTAATTTAGTCATGGAATATGATACTGAATGCGCTGCCTTTATTACATGTATAATGCAGAAGCGATGATTAGCCAGTGATTAGGGGAGTGACCCCTGCTGTTTTCAGTTTTTCAGTGTCCTCACTATCGATGTAAGGTCTCTTTAACGCTGCGAGACGTCGCAAAGCAGCCAGATAAGCATGCACTTAATAACCAGGAATTTCGAGTACAAATGAGCCCTTCTGCCTCTTTGCAAATGCAGTATCTCTGGTAGTCGAGACGGAACCGCAGCAGAACCGAAGGAGAACATTTCGCGATTCCCCGAAGTTTTAGGGACATGCAAACCAGGCGCCAGGAGTTACTTGAAAGATTCGGCAAGGGACCTGATACAGGACTGCATTTCCACGACGTGTTAGCAGCCTGTGATCCCAGGAGGACATCAGTCACCGTCCAGAGGATGACTGACAAGGAGCCGCTCCTACGCCGTCCGGCTTGCAGTGAGGAAACGCTCGTTATTTTTACTTTTTGGGTTTTTCTTAAAAATAACTGCTTTGCTTGTTAATTCCTTATGACTGCAGAGGTTAAACTAATTATCTTTTTTTCAATTTAAACAAAATGAGTTTAAGTTTTAAACGTTATAAATAGTTTAACATGATTTTCCGTGATTATACTGTTCGGTTTACAAATATGTTCCATGCTGTAGTATCGTTTGTATGTCATTTCAGATGACCGCTAAGCAATGGACTGAATTATTTTCCCGATTGAACTTTTAGGTTTCCCTTTTAGCAGATAGGCTATCATACCGACGTCTGTAAAATCACATGTTGATTATATTAATTCGGAATAGCTTAATGAATCCAGCGACTTAAAATGAATCATTTTATGTTTTATTATGCAGATAATATTTCTGCGAATAACGTGTCGGCTGGGCCATAACTTATTGTTTTATTTCTTTTTGACAAAGCGCGTGACTGCTATATATAGTCCAAGCGTTGGAACCGGGGGGACTTATTGTCCTCCTACAAATTAAATTTGACTTCATTCATCCCCCAATAAGCAGTTGTGTGCCCCCCCCCCCAATATTAAACTTTGTCCCACGCCGTTGATAGTGACACATCTGTACGGCAAACTGTATACTTAAAATATTCATGGTTCGATACTTCCTATCAGTCCAGAGGACCCAGACAGGAGGAATCGGAGGTAATAGAATACAGAAATGAGGGGAATGGATTATTACTCGTTAATATTAGAGATAGACAGAGCGATACCTCCGTGTTCATATTCGGATACTAGAACGTTATTTACGAATTTAGTATTAGTATGTGTATCGATAATTCTACACATTAAATTCAGAACGTGCATTATGGCATCGGAAGAGCACGTGCACCAGGGCAGCTATCCCGCGGTTGAATGGTCTTGGACGCGACGGTTCGCGCAGGCGCCACTCACTCTGTCACTGCTTCAGGTCTGAAGCGGCTCACTGACAGCTTAACTAGTTAAAATTAAACGCACCTGGTAACTGTGACAACTAGCATCTGGAGATCCGTAGAGATTGCAGAAAACTACGTGCCTGCCTACAAGGTCGTTTCCAAAATTGCTAAGGGGTCTAAAAATCGCCAAGTGAACATATTCGAAACCTAACAAAACGTGTCAGGTCTTTTTAATTTCAGCAAAAACGAGACACGCAGTCTTGTTATCTCTGACTGTTAGTCAAGCTGTTCGTCGTGTCAGCTGAGAAACCACGTGCTGCAGCAGATGATCCGAGATACCGTTTACTCAGGAGTCAGAAACATTTGAACCTTGGCGCAAATCTGTTTTCCCAATAGAGTTTAAAATCGAGGTAATACTGCGTCTATACCATCATCCAATTTATTCAGAGCCGGGTTGTTTGGGTTTCCTCAATATGTATTTCAAATATACAATTATATATAGTATATTGTATTTTACATTTGTTTTCATTTTGGATAGCTGATTAGGTTGGATATTGTGTTGGGCAACTTTTCAATACCTGATTTTATCCATCCAGAAAATACAGATGGCATTTTTGTTCTATTTGAGGAGGACATCACCAAAGTTTAGACCACTTACATTCTCTGAAATCCTATTCCAAATCCGCAGTGTGCATTAGTACACATTTTCAACAGTGAGGTTACATTCTCTTTGGTTGAAGTATATATTTTTGATGAGGACTGGATTACAGTAAACAAACTGTTCACAGGACTCTTGCACAGGGTTACAGAGTCAAGTAAAAACCATCAGCTCCATGCTGTGTGCAGAGATTAACGAATCTGTGGGAGAGGACACCCCTGACCAAACACTTTCAGGGTCCCACTGAGTGAGCCCTGGGCCTCATTGGCCGAAAAACCCAATGAGGTCAATGCGTGTGTGTGTGTGTGTGTGTGTGTGTGTGGAACAGAAAGACTGCGGTGTTGTTATATCTTTTATGCGGATACCGTGAAGCTCGCCTGCATGTTACTCTTGGAAACTACATTCCCATTCTGCAGTAGTTTAATAGGGTTTATTTAATACAAGACATTGTAGCACAAGTAAATGGCCTTAGTTCTGACAAGCAGAAGTGTCGCCATATGCAAAGCATGACTTTAGCAGTGAAAATCAGACATATGTTAGTGACAAAGCTGCCCTGATATTGCGTAAAACACATGTTCCCAACCCTTATCCCTACAGGGCCTCTTCCCAGTTAGTCGGGCTCAAGTGGTATTTAAGAGGCCAATAATGTGGCAGGTGCAAGCAGTGGAGGTTGAAATGAAAACTGGAGATGCACCGATCCGATATTCGATTGGTATCGGTGCCGATCCAGACGTATTTGATGGTTCAGGTGTTATGCCAAAAAACACATCCCTGCCATAGAATGCATGCCCGTGTTCTGACGAGTTGAGCTTTTAGGGGTGTTTTGGGGGTTAGGGTTTTACGGGTTTTTGGTGGATTAGGGTTAGGGCTATCAATTAGCAGGTCAGCGACCAATCGGTCATTTAGAGAAAGGCATGCATTCGATGGCAGGGATGCATTTTTCGGCATAACACCGGTATCGATCATGCATGATCGATCCATGTCCGATACTTATTTAGTTTTTTGCAGTCTCTAAAACGATAGCTCCTATTTCGTGTTAAATCTATTTGTACGATCAATCGCACACCAGCTCTTTCCCATTTTAAATATGATTTTGCTGCCACTCAGTTTTTCTGACACTCGCCATATGTGAGCATAGAGACTCCTGACTGATGTGACGTCATGTGCATACCCGTTACAGTAGGCGGAGCCTAAGGACATCAGATAAGAAGGTAAGGATTTGGAAGTACTTCGCTCTTTCAACAGCAACTAGTAGCACAGCGACTTGCAGTCTTTGTAAAAGCAAAGTTTTGAGAGGTGAGAGTAGTGTGTAGTGTTTTGCGTACAACGCGAGTAATATGAAAAAAGCAATGGATGATTTGGGAGTCGGTAGTTTGAGCTGTTTTGCTCACTCGCTGCAGCTTTTGATGCACGACGGACTGGTATAGAAACATAGTGTAAGTGAAGCTGATGCCCCACAATGTTTCTCCCATTGGCATTTTAAGCATTCACCACTTACATATACTCACTTGGAAAATATTCAAAATTCCTCAAAGATGTACAAATGAGGTGGAACAGTACATTACGTGTATTTCTACTAGCCTAATTAAAGCTTTTTGGCATACATTTTTTCATCTGTATTTGCAAATTTAATGATAATAGTATATATAAATATATCCATCCATTTTCCAACCCGCTTACCCTACTGGGTCGGGGGGGTCCAGAGCCTATCCAGGAAGCACGACGACATGGGGACATGCAAACTCCACACACATGTGACCCAGGTGGAGGCTCGAACCCAGGTCCCAGAGGTGTGAGGTAACAGTACTAACCACTGCACCACCATGCCACCCCCATGTATAAGTATATATTGTGTGAATTAGCTATATTAAAATATGAAAATAAAAAGAGAACTGAAAATCGAATCGGAACTGAAAAAATATGGATGAAAATATTCTGGCAGGAACAGGATGGAAAACAACTGACATAAATCCATCCAACTGACATAAAAGCCATCTAACGTGAGCTCATGGTGAACCTGGAGAAGATACCACAAATCATCCTAGATGTGATGCGGGTCCATCACAGGACTCACATGGGAGGGCAGCAGGGCACCCAGAGGAAGCACACATGAATTCAGGGAGAAGATGCCAGCTCCACACGCACAGGGAGCCTTGCTGGGTGGTCACATACACTATCTTGGAGGTGGGGGCCATAGCGCTTCCCACTGGTGCGTGACACCTCACAAAATCCAAAAATGAATTGCTCCCTGAGCTTGTGCTGTTGTATGTTGATAGTGAATGTCACCAACATGGTGCTTTACCACAATGTATGATGTATTCGCTCACTGGTAATTACCTTCAGACCCACAACTTTGTGTACGTTGGCTGGGTCTGTGCAAGAATCCCTGCACCGTAATAAATTCTCACTATTGGGCTGGTATACACACACTGGCTATAATTCCGGTTTTGTTGTTGATTAATGTTCTGATTAAGGCGGATATAGATTCTTTTGGTGGGCCTTCAGATTTACTGCGGGGCGATAATCTGAAGGGTTGTTAGCTGAAGGGTGGTCAGTCAAGTAGACATCTTGCGTTCCTGCTCTTCTTGCTCCCTCGGGGCAGGGAGCTTGGCTCCACATCCGTCAGGTGAGGGAAAATGCAGGAGTCAGCGTAATGCGCGCGAGTCTACAGGGCTCCGTCACATTCAGTGAGTGAGCAGGAGGCTCTACTCCTGCTGCCCTTCAGACGTCAGGACTGTGTCAATCTCCCCAGGTTGTGAAATGCAGCCAGGCCAGTACTAATCCTCTGATAAGCTTAGCGGTGTCGTTGTAAGCTCTGCAGATGGTGAAGTTTGTGTTTTTGTTGACATGCTCGTTGATTTGCAGCGCTGCATTTTGGATGCATATTTTGAAAGCTTCGGTTCTCAGCCTTGCAGGATTACATTACAGGGTTACTTTCAGCAAATTAAACTCAAGATACTGAGACTGGGGTAATACTGGTTATGTTATTCGTGTTGTGGCTTGGTTTAGCTCTTACAACTCTGCGAGGAATAATTTGTGTGTATGCCAGGCACAGAGACAATAGCCGAAAGATGTATAGTTATCTAAAAATATTTTAAAATCTATTTTGAGATATCTGGACTGTAACAAAATAGATCTGAGATCCTAGTGCAAAGTCAGCGGGTTTAATGAATCGTAATCTGAGCTAGCAGGCAAAATCGAAATCCAAGAATTGTAGGTCAAAACACAGGCAAAAGGTCAGAAACAAAGTCCACATCACAATCAGCAAGCAGGGTTAGAAGATAGGCAAGGATCCAGAGTGCAGAATTCATCTCACAGATTTGGAAAGTCAGCCAGGCTAAGAAGGAACAACCAGCATACCTCACAAGGGTATGGTTTTAGAGAGGTCCTTATATCACCTTTGTGTAATGACCTGACGTGCTACAGCTGTATCTAGTAATGAGTTGAAGCAGCCAATGGTCTGGTGGGGTATCATTATCTGGAGGTAGAAATAACCTGGTGAATAGCTTATCTATCCGTCAGCCAACTTAACATGTGTGAGACTTGACTTCAGGATATTGTAACTGATTTTTAGATACTTTGATATATCTCAGTTTGTCCAGGTTCAGAAGCTTCTCACCCAGTCAGACTTGCAGGGATAGGAAGCTTGTGAAGTGAGCTCGCGGTAAAATACAGATACATCATATGAGGGTGACCACTGAAAAAAAGGAGGCTGAAAAAGGACCATTAAAAGTTGTTGGGGGTTGTTGGAGGTTTTATCATGGAATTGTCTTGTTACCTCGATAATCGCGTGAAAAAAAATCTAGGAAGTCACCACCCAAACGCACACACACATACCTCTTAATGCTAATTTATCTCTTGTGTCTAAGGATGTCTCTAAATGATCTGTCATTAAAAATGCCAAGGATCATTTACAGGCGTTCTTAAATTGCTCTTAATTGCGGTTTCACCTATCCTGTGAAGAGATATCTTAGCTCAGACATATTTCAGCATATCTGAAGTTATGTAGCTCCATTCTCACTGACTTCAAAGAACTTTAAGATGCCCTGAAGATATTTTGAAGGTACTTCAAAGTCCCTTACGGATGCTCTTTACAATGCCCCGACGAGGACAGGCAGCTGTAGATGGTGTCTTCTGGTTCCACTGGCCACACCCTCACTATGTATTAGAGCCTATTAGAGCTACAAGGTGCAGTTTCGCTTTCTTTAGAGCTGGACAGGATACGACAGTGTGAGGACATCAAGAGGGGGACTGGCTGTCTTTCTAAACGTGTAGACTTATTATATTTTTCCCTTTTTTTTTTTCTTTACATGAAGGCATATTCTCTCACCTCCAGACTCTGAGCGTGATGCCAATGCCTAGTACACACAGCAGGATGTCAGCAGATACACAGAAGCCCTCAGAGATGCATTCGGGGGAGGTGCAGATCCGTATGAGTCTGCAGGGAGCATCTGCTTCCTTTCACATGAGAGGAAAGTCATCCTCACCATCTGGAGCTGTGGCGCTGTTAAATTTCAACTTTAAAGGAGTAAACAGCTAAAACGCATTTCGGAAAATGAGCCGCCTTCCCTGCTTTCCCACCAAGGGTGTGTCATTAAAATCCCAGGGATTCTCCATCTTTCATCACTGATTTTTAATTACTCTTCTCCCAGTGGATACCCCGTGCCATTTGTCGTTTGGTTTCTGCAGTTTTGCCGTCGTGATGATGGAGCACGGGGTGCTGTTCTGGCTTGTGTCGTAGCCTTACACCTACCAGATGCAGTTTTCTTAACATAGCAACAGATTAGAACAGTATTTCCCAAACCGACCCTTTGACAGAGAGCTTGGAGGAAGCGAAAACATGGCCCGACCGTGTATCCTTGAGGACCGGATTGGGAAACACTGGACCTGGACCTGGACCAGGTTCACTGGACAGAACCTGACACCTGGACCTGGGCCCCCTGCCCCCCACCATCCATGATTCCTTGATCCTCATCTGTAGTCAGTCTCCTTTTTTTCAGTTGCCTTCTACCAGCCCATAAAATCCCACCTCTGCCTTTATCCTTGTGCCGCGCGGTTGTCCGGCCTAACGAAAGCAGTGTGCCCTGTCAGGGGTAAAAGGAGCCAATCAGCTGAGTGCTGATTGCCAAACACCATGTTTGTGAATGTCTCCCCTGTTCTACCCTGCCTGCTAATCAAGACCCGTGTAGCCCCAGTCGGCGGTTAGAGACAAATAACGGCAGCCGTGCCCTGTGGGGGTGATGTTTCGATGTTTTTTGAAGGGGCCGCTGTCTCCATCCCATCCTTTTACATCTAGCCTAACCATATTCAGAAACACGTCTGTTAGCCTGCTCCCCTGGGCTTCCCCGCTCAGCTAACATGAGTATTGATCCTCTCGCTGTAGCCCCAGCAGATCACATGTCTCTGCCATGGACATTTGAAGGGGCTTCGGGAGTTTCTGCTGGAGGTAAACCCCCACTGCTCTGTTGATCAGTCAGCCTCTTATTTCTCCTGTGGAGGATTTTGTAACATGCTTTGAAAGAGGATAAACAGCTCATATAAACCAGGCAGCCCCTGAGACCACTAAGTTTAGCCTTCTGGGTTAGTCTGTGTTTTCTTTTTGTGCGAGGATGACTGTTAACATCGTAAACTGTTTCTGTTTTGTCTTATATCCAGTTAAACTTTCTCTTGTGTGTATTAGGTCTAAGCTTGTAGGTTTGGTAAGTTTACCAGTGTTCGATGGTCTACAAGTGGAGTGTTAAGTGTTACACAGTGTGTGTTATTGCCAGGGGCACTTTGGGGAACTCGGGGCTGTGCGAATCATACCCCCCCCCACCCCCCCCCATCTGTAAAGGGGAAGCCCTGTTCTGCCTTGGCGGTGCCGTCTCCTCTCAGCTCTGGCCAGGCTGACGCAAGACAGCGAGCAGCGGACAGGGAGCTGGGGGGAGACAAAGGGAGGTAACACGCTCCTTAATGCTCTACTTTCAGATTCCGGGCAGAAGAAGGAGACGAGACGTGCGGCATTCCAGAAACCCAAAGGCACCACGGAGTACTGCGTGAGTATATGCCGACTCGCCCAGATCAGAGTATACCTCGTGAGTACACGCTGAGCAGCCTAGTTCAGAGTATGCCTCATGAATGTATACCTAGTCGCCCCGACTAGAGTATACCTCATGAGTACGTGCCGAGCAGCTTAGTTCAGAGTATACTGCATGAGTATGCACCAAACCTTATATGAGCCAATTTCATAGTACACTGTGTGAGTACAGATCAACTGCCTGGCACCGGAATATTCCTTGCAAGTACTCGTTGAGCCGCCAAATTCAGAGTATATCTTATGAGTACATGCTGAGCCACCTAATTCAGAGAATACCTAGTGATTACACGCTAAGCTAGCTAGTTAAGAGTATACCTTGTGAGTACATGGCAAGTTGCCTTGTTCAGAGTATACTGCATGAGTATGTGCCAAGCCACTCAGCTCATAGTAAATCTTGTGAGTATGCACAAACTGCCTGCCCCAGAGTATACCTTATGAGTACACACCAAGCCACCTTGTGAGTACATGCTGAGCTGCCTAGTTCAGAGTATATCTCGTGAGTACATGCTGAGCTCCCTAGTTCAGAGTATACCTCATGAGTTGGTGCCAAGCCGCCTAGCTCATAGTAAATTGCATGAGTACACATAAACTGCCTGGCCCAGTATATACCACGTAAGCACACACAGAGCCACCTGGCCCAGAGTATGCAGCATGAGTACAGGGATTCCAGGGATTCTGGCAGTTTAGCTCACTTGTTTATACCCAGTTATGTTTAAAAGATGATGCGTAAACTGCAGACGATTCCCTATTCCTCTCCCAGCGAAGGGTGGAGCTCAGTCGGCGAGAGCTTGGCGTTTACGGACGGAGGAGCAGTCTGACGCTCCTCTTCATCTCGCCATCTTGGCGGCTGTTTCTACACACATCACTTTGTCATCCTTATACGATTGACCTTCCAGCTGCGTTGTCGTTTCTGCCGATCGGATGCACTGTCAGGAGATGGGTCTCACCCTGCAATGGTGCCCCCCCC
>JABFEA020000050.1:6302208-6320277 GCA_019775915.2 Cyphomyrus plagiostoma | reverse complement strand
ATAGCATTATTCCATACAAGTTCAATGGGAAGTATTTAAACGAAGAATCATTAAATACATTAAAGCACATTATTCTCCCACAAAATCTCATTATAGCTCTATGGGTTTAATTTTAACAAGGACAGCTGTCAGGGCTGCCTGGCATTGTGAGGAAGTGGCTGAGGTTTCCCAAGCTGGCACCGTTGCTCTGAAATGGTATGTCTGGCAGGAAAACTGTCTGCGCTGTTATTGCCACAATAATGGTCGGCCAATTCTTATGTTTCAGGTCAGACCACCTATACTTGTTCTTCGTCCAGTGGAGCCCAGAGACTTACGGGGATAGGGGTGTGACCCAGGCACAAGTACCAGGGTTCAAGGTGGTCAAGAGGAATGAGCATGTAGGAGTCAGTGAGGAGGAGAAGATGGATATCTCGACGAAAGAGTGGGAGGTGAGCTTGTCTGAAACGCATTGCCCCCAAATACGCACCTTGTAAGTTCAAAGGGAAGATCTGCGTATCTTTGTGATATGCTGACATTGCAAAAAACAGCAGAGTAAATGTGTGTATTTTTATGTGTCATCTTAGCCTTTGAAATGTCTCCATTTCCATTTCTCTGGTGTCAAGTCTGTTGTGAAACACTTTGATTCTGCTTGACAGTTCACTTCAGCATGGACATTTTGTCTACAGGACCATCTGCATCACTGTGTTTATGGGTAATGCTGCGGTTTTATTTCTATGATATACAGCTGCACGGAAATGTCATCTAATTACACAATAACATTTGTTAGTTTTAATCAACTTTTAATTTTATTTTTGACTTTGAAGGACTTTTATTCTTGAAATAATATACTTCAGCAGTAACAGTGCAGACATCTGTTAAATTAACATATACGTGGGTTGTCTTCATCTAGTCATTCTTTCAAACCCGGATTTGGCATTAGGTCCCAAAATTTAAATCACTTATAGAAAGCATCACTTGAAGCAATTAAGAGACTTGTCTGTGACCCAAAAAAGGTAATTATACCACATTTTATCACCGAATGTGACGGTAGTTCATCATCTGTCACTACTGTGAAAGCCCTTTTACAAGACATTAGCTGAATAGTCAGTGTTGAAGGCCTCCTTTAACATATTAGATCAGGGCTATTCAACTCAGGCCCTCGATTCCAAATCCAGGCCGTGTTTTCAGTTCTCCCAGGTAGTTAGTTTAATAATTACTGATTCTGATTGGTCAGCAGCTTCACATCTGGCTCACAGGTGAAGGAAGGCTGTAAAACCAGCAGGGCTCGGCCCTTGAGTTGAATAGCCCTGTATTAGATGATGCATCTAAAATGAGCCCTAAGCCATAAACAGGGTACACTTTTGTGCAGACCTTCAGATGTCACAGTGGAACTTTCATTTCACTGGGCAAAAGGGTGTAGTTCTATGTTATCTCACAGACCCAGTATTGTAAAACTGATGCCAGATATGAGGACTCCGATAAGCCTCGCCAGTGGTTTTTGTTCTGAATGTAAGTGCGGATTTCTAATATGGAAATTGGTTTGAGCTAACAAAAGCACTGTGCTCTGTTTTCAGTGAAGTATTTTCGAATTTTTATGCGCGTATCTTTTTGTCAGTACATCGTTTGTGTGGCGGTATTAGATTTTCTTAGATAAAACTACGCCGCAGATGAAGCCTTCACGCTTCCACGTCCATACCTAGCCATCCATGTAGATTTAAATAACGCTGTTACCGAGTGTAAACACACGTGGACAATCTGAGGAAGTCCCGCCCTCAGGGCGCCAGCGGCGTATTGACGTTGACGTTTGTAAACCTCTTACCTGCCGATTGGCTGTCTGGACAGTCAAACATCTCGATACGGGGGACCTAAGAGGTAGCCGCTTCTTCTACTATTTTGGTTAGTTGGGCGCCAGTGATGCTGGTGATTTTCTGACCGTGTGAATCGTTAAAATAACCGGGAAATGTAAATATCGCCTGAAACATGTTTTCCTGGAGAAGGTTGAAGGAAGCAAAGAAATTAAACCCGAAGTACAGCTATGCATTGGTAATTTTCGCTTTGTCGTTGATTCAGAGGTCTGTGGTGAGATTCGTAGAGAGTGTCCGTCTGACCACCCCTTGGTGTAGGCGGCCCCCTGAGGCTACATTGTTTTATTCACAGAATAGGAGGACCGGGAGTCATTATTTTGGGGAATGGGATGTCTAGTCTTGAACTTTTATGACTAAATGTCCTTTAAATACATGTTATGATGTTTCATACAATATTATGTTTGTGTGTTCTGGGTTTTGCATTTACTTGCTGGGTATAGGAAAGTTTGTGAGTGTTTGAGAGATGCCGTTATTTTCGCTGAAATTAAATGTTATGAAAACATACAAAAAATAAAAGTTGAGGCTGTGTATTTGACCGGTTGTCCGGATTAAATTGGATCATTGTAATGTTTAGAACACAGGTAACACTTTACTTGACGGGGCACAAATACTTAGTAATAACTCAGTTACTACTCAAGTACAAATTTTGAACGAATCATGAACAAATATTATAGCTACTTCATTGAGATAAAAAAAATGCATCGTGATTCATCAATGATGAGTAAACATGAGATTAATATTTCATTTGTGTTATTGATTGGTTCAGTAGTTCACTAAGATTTACAGCATTAACAAATAGTAAAAAATATTGTAACTGTTTGAAATGAAACGTGCATCTTGATTCATTAATGATGAATTAACATGAGATCAGTATGTAACTAAGACTTTTGTGGTTAATTAATACATAGGTAATAATATAAATACTATATTGTTTGTCCCCCGTCAAGTAAATAGTTACTCAAGTTGTACTTAAATTAGGAATCTATTGTATAAAATGGATTTATTTTGTTCTTTTGAGGCTGTGTTTCAAAGAAACTGTATTGTCTTAAGACCCAGCATGAAAGCTAGTTACATGAGGACTGGGGTAATATTGCAATATATTTTATTACGATGGTTCCCCCCTCCAATATCGATTGATATGAATATAATCCTAGTTCTTATTTCTTTACCTAGAGGCTCTGCTTGTGCTTAACATTCCCTTAGACCCGACTAACAATTTTTCGTTCTAGAAACGCTTACCGAACGTTCCAATTAAGGAAATGATCAAAGCGTGCAGTTTTCCTGATGTTTCTAGAACATTATCCCACTACTACAACTACAGCTAAAAATAATACTAATGGTGTATGGTTAAAGAAGGGGCATGGAAGAGCAGCTTTACCCTCTAAGTGGCTGGGGAGGGGGGGCGTTTCCAGTATACACAAAAAGCACCATTATACACTATATAAATCTATAAAATGTATAAATAAAATATATACATAAAATCATATATTTAAAAATTAATTGCATTAAAAGAATATTCAGGTAATAATGTTATGTTAACAATGACAGAACCTTGAAATGTAAAAATATGGAAATAATGTTCTATTAATGTAATAGTCAGACAGTTCTCTTCCAACTTTCAGAAGACCTTAATGTAACATTGGTCCAGTTAGTTCAGGAATTGCCCTTAAACATACTTAAACGGATTCAGAACATGAAAAAAGATGACAAATAGAATAGACTGTAAACTGAAGCCTAATTGAAATATATATATATTTGTCATAGGGAGGTTTTTTGCTTGAGTTTTTATCTGACGTTGCTGATACAGTTGTCACCTGACCCGTAGTGACAAAGTGCTGTGTACCATTCTGAATCAATACCAGACACAATTTGCCCCATATTTATTCAGCTATAAAGCTGAAATCCTAATTGCTGGTGTCTATGCTTGTAAACACTTGCATTCTATATGTTCTACTGGATGGCAGTTCTTCAAGTTGTGAAATTGGTTATGGTACACAGCACCAATCTGCTGCGTGTTGGAATTTAAATTCTCAACGTACCGCCACATCCCCAGTGTCTCTTTACCTCTTTTTGAAAGATGATATTGTGGCTGCGGGGCTGTCACTTTATTCCCTGACACCAGCGTTTGCTCTGAGCGACCACTTATAAAAGACTACCATATGATTGGTTGGAATTACATTCATTTCTGCGATAGGCTAATGTGTGCTATCAATCAATGTTCATTACCAACAGTTTAACAAAATATCTCATTTTTGTAATCATTTAAATTTTGTACCATAATAAGTTAATATATAGCCTAAGCTGGGGTGGAGAATTTTATTCATTTTAAACTACAGTAATTAATTGGTTAATTGCAGGAAAAGCTGCTTCATTTATAGATTAAATAGCCTCTGAGAAGCTGTGCAGGACTACAAAATATCATCCAACTATGATATGATATATCACTTATTAAAGAACATTATGCTTTGAGAGAATGCTGTTATGCGACTTCAAGGTTCTATGCGATTTAAGTCTGGTTGTGTATAAATGATGCTTTTGGCAGCTGGCCCGTACAGAGCTCCAGTTTGATATAACCAGCTCTGAGAGTTGTGGTACTTTAAGTGGCCTCACTACACAGCTCTGATAGGCAGGCCATACTGCATACTTCTCTGGATCTGAGACTTTACACGGTTCTGTGTATAAGGCTTTTGAGGTGTTTTATGGAGTCTGTTTGTTTGTTTTTGGGGGGGGGGGTCGATCAGGAGGCTGTGTTGAAGCCCATGCTGATGGAGCTTCTCCAGGCTTCTTGTGTTCTCTCCACTTTGCTCTTCTCAGTCTGGAGGCACCGTTGTTCACCTTCCTGTCTCTGCACCAGGTGGTCTCAGAGGATGAGTATCAACGTCGGGTTGATGCACTAAACAGCGAGGACCTGCGCGCTCTCTGCAGGCGTCTACAGGTGCCTCACCCAAGCCCTAGTTCCCATAAACCTCCAAAACTAGCTCCCCCTTCCCTTAGCACGATGTCCCAGCACGCTGACTGATCATTAGGAGAGACGCAGTGGAACTACAGTTTCCTCAGAAAATTCCATAGCATGAACAGCTGTGATTGGCACCGGCGCCCCCCCAACCCCGAACACCCCCTTTTCCTGTGGAATTTTCTACAAGCCTGTTGCTGTTGCTCTTCTCCAGTTCTGTCCATCCACTGCTCCCCCAGTGGTGGTGACAGTATGGGTTGGGGGGTGGTGGGTTGGCATTGTTTCGCTGTGTAGCAGGCCTGTTTGCTGAAGAACGGGCATACAACAGTCCTCCAGCGATTCGTTAAATTAAGATCCGAAAGAAGCACTTACGGCGGAGTGAGATGCACCCCCATCCCGCCGGCCATCTTCAGCCAACACGAGTCCCCTGTGAAGCAGTTGGTCCAGCATGTGGTGCTTGGCCCTGTTACTCATCAGCATGGAAGGCTCTCGAGCTGCTCCTCTCACGTTTCTCACGTCCATCCCGAGTTCTGTCCATGTTTGATGTGCTGTCACTCACTCACTGCCTGCCCTCCCTCCCATCGCTGTCTCTCCTGGGGGGGGCGGTTTGGGGAGTAAGCTTGCTGTGATGCACCCTAACAGCAGATCACCGTGTCTGTTTGTTCCCTGTTCTTCCTCATTCACTGGTTTGCCTTGTGCAGCAAATGTATTATTCATTTGTCTGAATATTAACCATGCGAGGCTAAGCTGTTAAGCCTAATGTAGAATACAGTCTATTTAGATTCCTGAATGTTTCATTTAGACCACTGTTTGACAAGCCAGTGCTCAAGGACCCCCAGACACCCCACATTTTTGCTCCCAACACACCTGTATCAGATATTCAGTCTTCTTGATTGCTTCACTGCTTGGTTCATGTGTGCTGGGAGCTGGGAGGGAACAAAAATGTGGACTGTTTGTGGTCTACGAGGAACATTGGTTTAGACCCAGTGAAAGGCTGAGACCATAAAACAGCATTGGACAGAAGATCTGGACAGTTATAGCAGCGGTGATGTTGCGCTCATATCCTCCTAATCTCCATCTGTCACTCTTTTACTTCCTCTGGAGCTATAGGATCCAAGAGGCCACATTTAATTAAACAGAGACACTTGCCAAAGTGGCCAGAGTCGAGGCTTCTCCACGTTTGTGGTGATCCTGAGGTGTCTCTGTTAAGGGTTGTTATGGTGACAAGTCCTAACTGTGCGGTAGGAGAGCTTTCCGCCAATAATCATGGACAGGTCAGGCGTGGATCCTCTGAGAGGGTTGAGGAAAGGTGTGTAATTCATTAAATTCTTTAAACGACGTGGACGCTGGCCCACAATGCATTGCTCCCTCTGTTTGCTCGACTGCTCTTCATCCAGCCTCCTCTAATAGCATTGCTGCCTCACCAGATAACCACCAAGGAGGAGCTCACCATGAAACATGGCACCTCCAACATGGCCGAGCTGGAGCTGGAAGCACTGAAGCCCACCCTTAGCGAGCCCAGCGGCCTGCTGCAGGTGGAGCAGATTGAGAAGGTAGCATTATTGGGGGGGGGGGGCATCCACCGCCAGCGTCGGCGTAGTTCTTAACGCACTCTCAGGAAGGTGCGTTTCCTGACAAGCTTGATTTTATCAACTTATCAGTCCTTGTTTGCCCCGGGCTCTGCTTTTAAATGCTCCGCTGGGTCTACAGCTTTTTGATCGTATCCCACATGTCAGTTGGTTCTGTCTGTTTCCCGCCTGCATGACTGCATCTGACAGTGACTCATAGTGCTCTTGGTTGATTGTACCTGCTGTATTCCGTCACGCGTGTGCATTAAAGCGGGTTTCCTGGCATTTTCAAGACCAGAACAAAATATGTTGAAGCAGAGTGCAGACCCACGTTTTTGCTTACTTGATAGATTCCTCTATTGTGGTCCAGCACTCTGCCTGCTATAGAACTGGGAGCGAAGCCTGTTCTTCTCTGCAAGACCACAGCTGGACACAAGCTGCTTGGTCCTTAAGAGCTGGGGAGCAGTGGGATATGAAGGAAGCTGAAATACTGAAGCGTATTCAGAGCAACAGATGAAATGCTTGTGATTTTCCTGTAATGGATTTGACTCCTCTTAATGTCCTTTGTAGTATTGTTTAAAACTAAGAAATCTGTTATGGTATCAGGCCTTGGATCTTGACATTATATATAATATAATATATAATCTTTGTATATAGCCTGCCTGAAGCCATTGAGGTCTATGGGGGAGGAAAACACGTCTCCATATCTTTTGGTCCCCACTGTCTACAGCCTTGATCATCATCATCATCGCTCCCACCCCCCCACCCCCCCAATCTCCTCCAACAGCTTGCAAAGACCCTGCCACCCAGAACATTTGGATACCCCTGGTCACTGGCATTCAGCACCTCTAAGCACGGCATGAGCATCAAGACACTGTACAGGACCATGCAGGCTCAAGATTCACCTGTGCTCATGATCATCAAGGACAGCGATGGCCAGGTGAGAACAGATGCTGCCATTCCTGTGAGCTTGATGTTACACCTGTTTGTCGACCTGAACAGCTATGAGGACAAAACTGTTATTGATGCTATTGTGCATGTACAGCTGTTTGGCGCACTGGCATCTGAACCATTTAAAGTCAGCGAAGGATTCTATGGTACTGGAGAAACATTCCTCTTTACCTTCTGTCCAGAACTAGAGGTACGTATTAGTTTTCAGTATAAAAAAAAACAATGTTTCTTTGACATCTGAAATGAAGAAATTTGTATTTTGGGAAGGAGGGAGATGTTGATAGACGAGCGTCTAGTAGCTTGGATGATGACAGTGATGATGGCGATGATCCTCTTTTCAGGTGTTCAAATGGACGGGAGACAATATGTTTTTCATCAAGGGAGACATGGATTCCTTGGCATTTGGAGGTGGCGGGTGAGTTTGCCTGAGTAGGAATGCACTGCAGGTCAATGAGCATACTGAGGTACCAAGGAGCACGGTTTGCAGAAGGACGTGAGAGATTAGAGGCGGAAGAAGGTGTGTAGGACATTTACCCAAGGCTCTGCTCCAGCCTGGAAGGTGCTTTGGCCATAATCCTTGAGCAGCTGTTCATGATTCTTCCCAGTACCACATCCCAATCTCACTCCTCCCGCATCGCTCTCACTGTCTCTGTCAAACCAGCCAGAAGAGCATCGACTGAAAGCTGCTCCTGTTATTACCAGGTTTTGGAAGTAATGACTGCACTGTCTACACAGAATCTGGTGTACATCCAAACAGCTGGGTACCTTCACTGAAAAAACACCGAGTAGCTGCATTTTCGTGTGGACTGTACCCTGTTAGACTGGGCTCTTTGTCTGGACGTGTCAGTCTGTCCAAAGTGTGATTTCTTATGAGCAGGTGTGACCATACTGGTTGTGGCAGTGTGAGGTTGTGATTCTCACAAGGTCTCGTTAGTTGCTGATATGAAAGCCCTCTGCATTATTTCTGTATGAATACATTTTATTTTTCCTTCTCAAAGGGGAGAATTTGGCCTATGGCTGGATGGAGATCTGTATCACGGCCGGAGTCATTCCTGCAAAACCTTTGGCAACCCCTTACTGTCGAAAAAGGAGGACTTCTTTGTGCAAGACATCGAGATTTGGTCATTTGAATAGCAGCCCGGGAGAATTTACGGACCAAACTCACCCCTCACCCCCTAGGGCAGCAGTGCCCATCCCTGCGGCGTCCGGGACGCCCCCATCTCCCCCATCCCCCATCCCCAGGTGGCACAGTGGATGCTGCTTATGTGTATTTGCACTGTATCCACATGGCGTTTCTGTTCATGCAGTGGCTGTCTGTGAGTTTCATTAAAGCTGTGTGTGGCTTGAGTGTGACGCCATGGGAGCAGTACGTCAGCCGGACCGAGACGTCGGACGGCGAGTCCGTGGGGGGGACGAGCCACAGCCCCCCCCCTTTCTGCAACCCTGTACACTTCATCCCTGATAGGATAACAACCCCTAGAAGACAGTTCATATCTACAAACTGCAAGGGAGATGAGCTGTGTCCGATTCCACAGTATCTTCACGATGGACTGGCCCATCTGACTGAGGCTGGCTTTCTGGCAAAAAGTGAGAGAGACCATGTATTTCATTCCCGTCCTTCACCACTGTACCACCATCCTGAGTGTGCACCCCACTTGTACTATAGGTATACCCGCAATGGCCATAATCGTGACGTTTCGTTCATTGGGTGTATGTGTGTGCTGAGCCAACTGGCAGCCCAGGCGAGGCCCAGTGCCATGTGCATTTACTCCAGCCGGTACCGCATCTCAATATACGTCCGTGGATCAATATGCAAATTACTGTAATGTAACCCCCACTTCCTGCTGATGTGTTTTGTCAGCCTGTCGTTCCTTCAGAGAAAATAATTTTCTCTCATTTATAAGCCTAAGTTGTGGGTTATTGTTTTACATAAACATATAGCGAGTATATATTTATATATGAGCATAATAGACCTATTGTTTTTTTGCTGTTTAGTGTGACTGCAGTCTTGTGCTGATACTTCAGCTATTGTTAATAAATGACATATACTACTGGGTACATTGCAAAATTTTGATTCCTTCCTATAGTCGTGTAATGTACGAAGTGTGAATTAATCAGTTGTGACTGATGGCTCTCTCACTTGCTGCGCTCTCCTTAAGTCCAGGAGTCCACTGGCATCACTCTGTCCTCACTGACCTACATGTAGTTTTTCCAGTCAGCCATGTTTTTCAGTGACTCAGGTTAATATTCTTTTTTTTTTTCTTCCCATAATGATGTTCTAAGATGGCCAGCCTGCATGTTGCACGTGAAAGATGCTGTCTTGCCATCCATGTTCACGGTCTCTATTTTGTCACTACCGTGAACGGAACGCAGACTAGCTCAGGACCGTTCTATCATACCAGTATTTCAGCACCTTACTAAAACATATTTGGTCTTCCATAGCAATAGTATCATCCCTGTTGAGTCGGGGGAAATTTAAAAAAAGGAATTAAATGTGCATTTCCATCTGTGAGACTACAATGCAATATTGATGTTCAAATAACAATAAATGTAATTTGTCATCTGGCGTTTATCAGTTTGTCATCATTTGAGATGTCTGACCTCTGCCCTGCTGCTGTGTGTAACTTAAGATTGGTGTTAAATGGTGTGGTTGTGTTAAATGTCACCAGTGACTGGGTCTGGAATTACCTTAACATCCTAGTTATGAGTGAAAGGAAGATCTTGACATTCATCACTTTTTTTTTTCTTTCCTAACAGGTTCTGAATCAGAAACCACTGCCTGATATTCAAATAATGATCTTTGCTCAAAGGACTTGTGCCTGTGGTGTTATGCTTTTGTTACTCTATCACTTTTGTTTTTGAATGTATTGTTTGGCAGGCTGTCTGATCGGCTGTGACTGTTCCCCTGCTTTGAAGCTTGCGACCTGCCAGCCATCTACACTGTACAACTTACAGACTCACCATCCCATTAATAGCTGATATTTTTATATAAAAAAAAAAAATCTGGAAAGACTTAGTATTCAGTACTTCAGTGTATGAATATATTTTTTAAAACTTTAGACAATATAAAGTAATAACAAATAACACAACGTTATCACTGCAAAGCACTACTAAGTGCTTTCTAACCCTTAAAAATTAATACATGGTATTAAAGTTTATGGCCACTAGGAAAAGGCCCTAACCTGCACGGTACCCTTGAGTGGTTTCAGCCACAATTCTGAGACACGGTTTCCCAAGTATAAAGCTCAAACACGTAGACCGCCGTCAGGCGTCAGTGCTGCTCGCTGTGAGCTGGCTCACCTGCAGATGGAAAGAAAACCAGGTTGTCTTCATTACAAAACTAAACCGACTTTTTACCCAGTCATTAAACAACAGTTACGAGTCTTTATATTACAAGCAATTCACATTGTACCTGAGCTACAACATGGATATTACTCAGATAACACCATTTATTTTAAGGGCATGCGGTATTCATGCCGCCACCTTGTGTTGAAGTACTAAAATGACAGCAGTCATGCAATACTTTCTTTTTAAAGAGAGATAAATTTAAGTCTTACTGCACTCTCATCGAAATTCACACTTGGTTGATAATTTATCTCAGTCTTACTTTGTCGCTTTATTAGATACCATATCTAATGTGTTCAAATTACTTGCTACAGATGTAAAAACATTATTGTAATTAAATGAATGTCAAGCAGCTGATTCAAGGTTTCAACTCAAAGGAAGCATTTTATTTGAAATGAAAAAGAGGGATGTTGAAACGTCATAAGCACATGCCGGCACTTTCAGATGTACTCACAAACCAAACCGTGCCCCCTTACCTTGCTTACATCTCCCCAAGAGGCAAAGCAGAGCCATAAGGAAGAGAAGAGCCGCCAGTCCGCTTACTGCCACTGAACCTGCCCGCCTGGAGATCAGCCCAGCCAGGGGTGGCTCTGAAGGGGATGGAGCAATCATTAGGTCACCGTTTCTGTGCTGGGTCCAGAGCTTTGGGCTCTACAGGGGACCTGTGAACCTCCATGCCGATCGGGCACATGAATCGCCTCACATTATCCTGTATGACCTTGTATGTATACTTGTGTATAGGCTACCTGTCCATTTGAATCTTGACTGTATACGTTTGTTTATGCAAACGGAACTGAAATCGTCAACCAAACATTTTTTTCCTCTTGATCAGTAGGTTAGATAAGATCTGAATTATTCCAACAAATAATTTTCAAAGCAGAAACCTGGAAAATATTAAGCGGGACAAACTACATACACCTCACCCCAGTGGATGCGCAGAGGTTCCACTAGACTGCTGTGATCCACACGGCAGGAGTATCTGTCCCGGCCTGTAGGGGGCACCTCCAATCGCACCCGCACCTGGTAGGTGAGGTCTGGGTTGGGCAGGAGGCCAGTGGAGGTCACGGTGGCTGAGGCTGGCTTCCCGTCCTGCTCCCAGCGCACCAACACCTCTCGGGGGTAAAAGCCGGTCACGACACAGACAAGGACTGTGACTATGCCGCTTTTAGCCTGGACTGTGACACTGGGCCTTTCTGTTGCATTTAAAATATAGATTATTTAGACCAGACACATGCAGACTTAAAACCCATTTTAGGAACACAAAACATTTTTTCCAAGTTTTTTCAAACAAACGAGGGCATCTGCACATCTACTGTTCAACGATTCATTTTGGATTGTGAGATATTTTAATCTGTATTTCCTTGGAAATCTTACGAAATCATTGGAAAGTGGTTTGAGATTTCCTAGCCATGACAAAAATGGCAGAGGTTTTGGTCCGAAAACTGTGAATTGGATATGTGATAATGCAGACACTGGCACATTAGACCAGTCATGAAGATGCTGATTATTCTGTCAGATGCCTGCACACATTGTTTCTAATGCTGCTTGTATGGCCTGCAGCCGCTTCAATTTGTTTTGTTGCAAATCTAATTACTTATTTTACAAACAGAAGTTGCTTACGTTTTCTGTGAACGATCTCTTTCCCGTACTCATAGAATTTCTTTAACCTGGGAACACAGTCCTGCTTCATGTACTTCAAATTATTTAGATTCCAAGTTTGGAAACTATCTAGAATTCTCTTGAGGTTGGCCGTGTAAGAGTCCCAGGTCTTCCATCGCATGTCCTCCTCGTCCAGGGTGAACGTGTACCTCCCATCCACCGAAAAGCGGTAAATGTTTATCTGCTTTCCCTCCTCTGTTACCCTGCAGCCATACATAAGCTGCAATATTGGACCTGGAAGAAAAAAAAAATGAACAGCTCTTAATTAAACCTACGGAAAATGACATCACAATACATGTCCTTGTCCGAAGTCTGTGCTTTTTGAATAGATGGGGAACCTGATCCGTGGTAAGCTGGTGTGGGTACAGACTTTTGGGAAGGCCCTTCAGTCAGCCAATGACAGCGAGTCCTTAGGCCTGAGGTTAAGAACGACTGTTTTATTACTGGCTGATTGAGAGGCCACCAGAAAACCTAAAACATCTCACCATTTAGTCCTGACGTTGAGTTTGCGTCGTTTAAAAACCGTCGGAAGTACTCGGTTTTGAAAGCCGTGCAGGCATGCAGGTCCGTCCAGACTGATGACAGGGAGGTATGATGTTTCATGGGGCTGGAAAACATCCTGGAGCTGCTCTCATAGTGGAAAACCTTGAGGTCGTTCAGCATCCCGTGAGACGTGTACTCTGGGATGTAGGCGTGGCCGGGAGCGAAGGTCACGAAGACGGTCAGACTATGGTCTCCTGAGGGCAACGTGAAGGTCGATTAAACCAAGCACTAACTAACTGGGTAACTGGGATCACATCTACAACTGTGCGGGGGGGGGTCAGGGTGTCCAAATATGGTCATAAAAACAAGAAACGGTTCTGCTGAATTTCTGGAATTACATCAGGTACGTTGTGAAATTTCACACCACGTGTGCACGGCTGCGCACTAATGTGTTTCTGGGATGGACCGACGCTGTGATCTTAACAGTCACGGGACCTGACCTTACCTTACCTGAAAAGTTATCTGCTTCAGTCACAGCCAGGAGCCAACTGAGGAGGATGCAACCCTGTTCATTTAACCAGAACAATATTAAATTGATACATATATGAATTTTCTCTGTATCAGGGGCAGGATTACAGGTGGGCAGGGAGCGGGCAGTGCCCAACCAAACAGAGCAGTGGTCTACCGAACATAGACGAACCAAATTTAACCAATCATTAGTGATTTAAAGGGATCGTGACATGACCCCCCCATCCCTGGAAATCTTTCACTTACTCGTCATGGTCAGACTACCCACATCCAATACCTCTGACACAATTCGAACACTAGTGACCACCCCAGTATGGCATCCTGTTAACGGCAGCAACTCTACATTATTAAATATGTTTTTATATTCATATTCTATGTACAGTTAGAGGCAAGGTTTTATGAGGCAGTTTCATATTGAGGGGACACAACATAATTATTTAAAGACAAGGTTCTGTTGGGGTATGAATGAATCCAAATTAAATACTACAAGGTACACGCAAGGGCATCGATTTTGGTTGATGATTGTGGAGTCCAGGAGGTTGTACTGGCCGGTTTTGATTATTCGGAAGGGTTACAACCCCACATCCCCCAAAATATTTACGCCCATGGTTACACGTCCCCCACCCCGGTTCCTATACCCCTGATTCGAAAGTCCAGCCGGGGATCCCCAGAGAAATGCGCCCCTATCCATGGCGTCCATATGAATACCCCGAAACTCACCATGACACGCTTCATCTGGCAACACGGAGAAAAACAGGCAAGTATCGTGATATATGAAGGCTGTTTAGTAAAAGTTGCCTCCGTGTTTCCCCTGCACACAGAGCCGTCGATCATTCCGGGTGGTATTACGCGCAATGGCGACTCCGGAAACTTTCGTATAGTTTCGTGATTTCGGAATTAATGAAATATCGACTATTTCCTGCTGAACCAAATGCTGGCGACCTGTTGTCGCCAAAGCTTTCTACTTTAGCAGATTACCTAATATATCAAATACCCAATGTGTCACAAGAACGAATAAAACAAAAGATAGAATTCCTTGACGTAGAACCTACGCGTTCCTGCAAATCATATGGGTAAGTCTGTAACGCCACTATTATTATTAATTTCGACAGATCCAATCTCAGGATATTACCCATCTTTGGTCATAGCAAATCATTTCGACCCTCGAATCCTATTGCTACAAGCCTATTGGATAATCGGTGGAGATTTAATTCATTACACTGTTGCATTTTAGAGTTGGTCATTTTCTAATGTCTCGAAGTTTTCTCAGTTTAAACCAAAACTTCATCGCAATCACTAGGGATACGTCTTAACAGCCCTTCTTTAGTGTAATAATGGTGTGATCTTATAAGTTTGTAATAGGGTACTGTAATGAGATAAAGATCAGATCCGACTTGAAAGCTAGCGTTTTAAACTCACTCGGGATAAGATTTACTTGAGTGCACACACAGTACATGAGTTGCGGTTTCGACGGTATTTAAAATGGGTTAATACAGGGTTACCAACTTTGGTCATCTGGCTGGCGTGGGATTTCCAGTTCGATACAAGTCTGCATTCACATACACAAGCATTTACATGTATGTGAGAGTTTTATTACCGTGTAAATAGTCTACAGGGTGTGCAAACTACCCCAACGTTTTTGACGTAGGTCATTTTAGGTTTATAATGGAATAATAGATATTTTCTGAGTCATAAGGGGGGGCACAGTGATTTAGGATCTTACACAGCTGGGATGCAGTGGTGGCTTTGAGGCTATGGATCTGTGCCTATAACTGGAAGGTTGCTGGTTCAAATCCTGTGAATGTCCAGAGTGATCCTACTCCTTTGGGCCCTTGAGCAAGGCCCTTAACCTACAATTGCTTTGTCCTGGGTATGACATTAATCTACATCCAGCCCTATAAGGAGGTCCTCCAATTTACAGGGAAAAACATGGGGGTTGGTGGCAGATTTGGCACTCCAATCACTGGAAAAACCTCACAATGGTCCATTGGGACTAGTTTGGTGCTGAGGTATCACCCACTGCATGGCTGCAGTCAGGTTCTCATCCCTGAGGTGGTTTGTTGTGTGGTGGGTACAGCAACGCACTATAATCAGTGCATGCTCTTTACACACCATAATCAGTACATGCTCTTTACACACCGTAATCAGTACATGCTCCAAACCTCTTTACACTTCCATAAAAGCAGAATTTGGGAAAAACCTCCATATGAATGTTTGAGGTGCCCTGGAAAGTACACTAAAACTGTCATTTATACTATACATAATATGAATCTTTACATTTTTTATTGATTTCATTGAAATCCACATCTAAAAAGGACAATTGTAGGGCAGCAGTGCTATTAGTTAGTAGCTTATGGCATCTAGTACATTTGTGTCCTCCTGGCTTTGTGTATCTGCATTTGTTCAGCGTTTGTGTGGGTGTCGGAAAGAAGGCTTGATTAATGTTTTATGCAGAAGATTTTTAAAAGCGGCATAAGACAAACCTTGTTCTTTATATTTATGTTGCGCCATTTTAATTGCTACAAAATATCAAATAAGGAACATATAAACTGCAAAAGGAAAAGTAAATTAAAACATATGTACTTCTTACAGTCCATTTTATCAGAGCATTTGTTTTAGACAGAGTAGGCAAAATAAAATGTTGATAGCTGATACGTTAAACCCTCATCCCTAACAGGTTTACCCTTCCACAGGTGTGTACCGTATAAAATTATAATGTGAAGTGATTTTTTGCTTTTATTAGGAATTGATTAGAGCTTCACTTGTACATCCTGTAATAATTTTAAGCAATGGCATAGGAGAGAGCTTTAGACTGGGGGTGGGCCGGAAGGCCAGGACATCTGGTCGGTTCCAACGCCCTTGACTTTAAGGACAAACCTCAACTTTCAATTAGCCGGTAAGCTGGGGAAGCACTCCCCCTAGTGTCCGGAGTGCATAAGCATTTGTACGCCGACTTTTGAAGAGGGGAGTCTCTGCAGCTACACGGTGGAGTCGTCTTGCTTCGGCTCCCTTTTCCTGGTATTGCCCTTGCAGCCCTTGCAGACACAGCACAAGATGCATGGTGACAGCAGCAGGAGCAGGGGCGAGGACACCAGGACGAGCAGGCTGACGCCAACCAGGATGCCGACCACCTGGCAGGGGTGAAGACATGCTGCATCGTGGACTGAGCCATAGAACATGAAGCAGACATAACTACAGGGTCGGTTGTCCAACCATAGCCCCAACCCCAAAGTGAGCCTCCACCAGTAATTCTGCCTTTAACTATGGATCAAGACAAGCACGTGAGCATGATTCTGGTCCTTCTACACAAGGACATTATGAGGAGAGGTTAGCTGAGCTGAATCTGTTCACCCTCGCGCAAAGGAGACTAAGGGGGGAGCATGATCCAGGTATATAAGATTCAGGTCTGGATGCTGTTCAGCCAAATGGCTATTTCAATATTAGTTTAATTACTAGAACTCGTGGCCATAGGTAGAAATTAGCAGGGGAACATTTTAAACTGAATTTGAGAAATGTAATTAGACTATGGAATAATCTTCCTGTTAATGTAGCAGAAGCTAAAACCCTGGGTTCCTTTAAATCAGAGCTAAATAAGATTTTAACAACTCTGAGCTATTAGTTAAGTTCTCCCCAAACGAGCTTCATGGGCCGAATGGCCTCCTCTCCTTTGTAAATTTCTTATGTTCTTATCCCCAGACTACTGAGATAACGAGGTTTACTTTCAGTTTGCTCTGAATGTGTGGTTCATTGTTTCTGAGTTGACAGGATTATCATTTTTATTATTTAAGGCACCTATTGCTACCCAAACTGGGCAAACTGGTTGGGTGAAAGAGGTTGCACACAGACGGGTAAGAAACACCACCTGGGTTCGATTCCAGATGACTGAAGCCCGAGAGTGACCCAGCTTGTTTTTGCATGGCCCCTTGTCGTAGTGTCTCAGAAATATGTCCCCCTGCCGTGAGAGGGAAGCAAACCTGACCTCAGAAACAATGGTGAAAATCACAGCCAAATTTACAGAAACTGCAGTCCTAGTCTAGGCCAGCAGGAGGCAGGAGCCCTTACATCCAGGTTCTGAAGGCAATACCAACAGAAGGTGTGCTTGCAGCTCTTGCAGAGCATCTGGGCGCAGCCCTGGTCACGCTCGATGTGGACGCCGCACGCAGGACACTGCTTTATGGGGGGGTCTGCGTCCGTGCCGCTCGGCCACCTGCAAGGGGGCGAGCTCATGTCTGACAAACATATCACTGTTAATTCTCTGTACTGTACACGGGGTCCAACTGGAACTCATTGTCTTTCATTTTAAAGGCCTAAGATTTCTAGAGGTAATCTGCCAGAAAGAGATACCTAAATAGACTATTTGCATTCCCAGAAAGGGTTTGTCTCTTCATGTATCTCCCTGATATGCATCTGGATTAATGGTCTACACTGACAAAGGTGCAAATAGAGAAAAGATCACATAAAAAAAGCCTGATGCCTTTTTCCCTAAATGTTCTTATGTTACATTTCTTGTCCTTGGATCGTCTTATTACTGTAGGTTCTGGCTTTGTTAAAAGTTGTTCCGTAGCTCCTGTCCTGCTTACACTTGTACCTGGCTATTCACTGGAAGCTCAGTCTAGCTGTACCTGGGCATTCACTGGAAGCTCAGTCTAGCTGTACCTGTACATTCACTGGAAGCTCAGTCTAGCTGTACCTGTACATTCACTGGAAGCTCAGTCTAGCTGTACCTGTACATTCACTG
>JABFEA020000050.1:6251325-6285075 GCA_019775915.2 Cyphomyrus plagiostoma | reverse complement strand
CGTCACCCGCGGCGACCCTCCGCATTCGCAATCGGGCGGGTGTTAGACGATGAGGCCGGCACTCCCTTTGCTGCAGGGGCTGCGGACCAGAGAAGGACCACGTGCATCTGCAGCTGCATCACCTTCCCCCGCAGCAGCTTGCCATGCGTCTGCCTGGCATCTCCGAGACTGCCATGATCTTCGCGGGCGTGGACGTCACCAAGGAGCCCATCCCTGTGCTGCCAACCGTCCACTACAACATGGGTGGCGTCCCTACCAACTACAAGGGCCAAGTAAGCGCTCGACACACCATCTTACTGGGTAAAAAGATGGGAGTCCAGGGGTGAGACTTTTTACAGTAGCAACTTTGCTGGAATAAAGTTCTGTGTTTTTTCTACACTTCTGATGACTTTAGGCTAGAAGTGGCTGTATTCATAATTCAATTCCCTTTCTGTTCATCTTCACTTTTATGATGACAAATGTATGAGAGCTTCGGTGGGTTATGGGCTTAGTCGGCGCCTGTGTGGCACAGGTGATCACCCACAAGGATGGTGCCGACAGGGTGGTGCCCGGGCTGTATGCCTGCGGAGAGGCCGCCTGTGCCTCTGTGCACGGCGCCAACCGGCTGGGCGCCAACTCCCTCCTGGACCTGGTGGTGTTCGGTCGCGCCTGTGCCCTCACCATCGCCGAGACCTGCACTCCCGGTAAGACGTCGGTGCTCAGATTAGATCCGCAAAGGAAATACCACTTTGATGTCTTAATGTCTGCCCCATATGTTCTGTATGTCGCAATCATGACCCCCCTCTCCTACTCCCTGTAGGTGAGAAGCTCTCGCCCCTGAAGCCCAATGCCGGGGAGGTGTCTGTGGCCAACCTGGACAAACTGCGATACGCCGATGGAAGCACCAGAACTTCAGAGATCCGACTGAATATGCAGAAGGTACGAGTCCAGCTCTAAGGTCTGCGTTCTGGATCTGCTGGTTCCATTTCTAAGAAATTATGTAGGTATGAACATCATGAAAACTGAGGCGTTCTCATGTCCTTGGACAGACCATGCAGACTCACGCCGCTGTCTTCCGCACCGGTTCCGTCCTCAAAGAGGGCTGTGACAAGATGGCTGCCATCTACACAACTCTGGATGACATAAAGACCTTCGACAGAGGTCTGTGGCTGCTCCTCTTCTCTCTTGTGTGTGTTAAGGGCTTTCTTGATTCCTTTGGCATTGTCTGGTCCGTGTTCATTAACACTTGTCACAGGCAGTTGGTTACTGGGCTTCTTGTGATGGACAGTGAACAAAAAATCTGCCTGATGTGTGAATCCATCGCTTACCTAAAAAGGGGCCGTGTGATGGAGCTCCAGCTTAACACAGAACAGCCTTTCATTCAGGTGACCGGCATGTTTCCTCACTCACCCAGGCATCGTGTGGAACACAGACCTAGTGGAAACCCTGGAGCTGCAGAACCTGATGCTGAACGCCGTACAGACCATTGAGGGGGCGTTTGCCCGGATGGAGAGCCGGGGGGCACATGCCAGGGAGGATTTCAAGGTGGGGCTTCAGGCTTCATTGAAGTCACTGGACTGACTTGCCGTGGTACCTTGAACTTTCACCTTAAGTGGACTGACATGTCTTCTGGGTATACATCACAGCAACAAAGGAAGAGAGCTTAGCATGTTTGCGGAAGAAGCATTGTAATTAACTCTGTTTTGATGAGGTGGTTGGAGGTGGGGCTGTACGAGATCACATCACAATGTACTGCCCCATGCGCAGCAACCAGGCTTCTGGATGACAGACAAATATTTGTGCAGATACTGGCATTTCGGTGCTATACGGGTTTTTTTTGCTTTGGCTCACAATTTGGTAAGCAGGTTACTAGGGCTCCTATAATATTGGTAATCTGTATGAATTCATCATATTCTAATGTTTATTAAATGTGTGACTGTAAACTACAAAAAGTACCATCAAACCACCGATTCTTTACCTTGTTTATCCACAATATCTTTTCTTCCGAAAGAAGTTGTGGCTGTGGAGCTGTCCCTTTCTTCACCGCCGCTTCAGTGCTCGCCGCTTCCATCATTTACCAAAACGATACCATGTGGCGTGCTCCGCTAAACGAATTTATTAAACATAAGGATACGTCTAATTTATACAGATTACTAGCTTATTGGCATCACAATATGAATCTCAATTAATATTGTAGGCGTACTACAAATTTGCTAACCGAATTGTGGGTGTAAGTAAAAGTCCACATGGTTCCGAAAAGCCGGCATCCTGACAGATGTCACCAGTCATCTAAATCCCAGGTGATCATTGTGCATGGGCGAGTGCATCACCATGTGATACTGTGCAGCCTAGTTGAACAGGAAGCAGTAAAAAGATGAATGGGAGCACATCTGTCTTGCAGGACCGTGTGGATGAGTATAACTTCTCCAAGCCACTCCAGGGACAGCAGAAGAAGCCTTTCAGTGAGCACTGGAGGAAGCACACACTGTCCTACGTGGACCCCAAAACCGGAAAGGTAAACTTTTATTTATTCCTTCATGCAGTGATGTCTTGTGATTTGAATGGGAGCTGAATCAAGGGGTTATAAAATACCTCGCTTCAGCTTGTGATGTCATTTAGGGTCGGTACCAATTTTTACGCCAGTGGAACACCTTTCTGGAAGTACCAAAAGTATGGTACCTGGTACGGTGGAAAAACGCCCTTTCATTTAGAGTGGATGGCTTGCTATCCTCTTTATACCCTGATTCCCTGTCTTTGTGCTGCAGGTGACTCTGGAGTACCGGCCAGTGATCGACAGCTCTCTGAATGAGGAAGACTGCGCTGCTATCCCCCCTGCTATCCGCTCCTACTAGATAGGCTAGCTTGGCGTGGCGTTCATGCTCTGTGTGCAGGATGGCTTTATCCAGCATCACGTCCAAGCTGTACCTTCAGCCTACATTTAAATATAGTCACAAGGAATCATCCTGTCGGAAATGTCATCTTAAATAAAAACAGTATTGCCATCTAGCAAAGGTGGAGTCTGCTTAGCTGGGCCTCTGTGTGTCTGACTGTGTGAAGCTTTTTACACGTTGTTTCAACGCAATAAACACTCCCTGAACAGCAGATGTAATCAGATAATCCCTGTTTGGAAGCCTTGGAATATGAAGAACATTCTGGAAGTGTGAAAGTGAAGCTGTGTTGCTGCCAGTGCCTGTACAGTATGTGTATTTGCAGCTGACTTTACACACGAAGCCTCTGGAAATTTAGTTCAGCTTCCCGCCTTTTCTGTTTTGCATTGTAAGTACTGTGATGACTCAGAAGTGATTTTGTAGAACTCTTACCCATCTAAAGTCTAAAATCCTCCTCCTGACCAATATCTTGCATGCTCATTTTTTTTTTCTTGCCTGGTGTAGCTCTGATTTTTCCTTTGTATTTGATGTTCATTAAATATATTGATTATTAACTGAAAATATTTTTCTCCAGTCAGCAGGCAAGGATTTTAAAAATGTCCGAAGGATGTTTTAGGTAGAATTTTCTTAATGAAAAGCATACCTTTGTGTGGGTTCAGTTCATTCCATGGGCTCGGATTGAATGAATAAAACACATGAATTAATTTCATTGTCATTTCCTTGTTTATGTGTGTGTGATCTCATTCTGTCTTTACTGCTGTTTGGAGCACTTACTTTAAATTTACTTTTTCATTCTCTGGGCTCCTTAAAGCTGTCCTGCTGCTTGTACTCTTGTGCATCTGATTGTTTGATTATACTTTGAATAATTTTATCAGTTAATACTAATAGTATGGGTATAGTTGTTTTATTTAAGTTAATGTCCCATAGACAGCCATTAGCTGAGTCTGACTCCAACTCACCTCATGTATGATGGTCATATAATAGGGGAAGTTGGTGATGCTATCGTTCGGCAACCAGAGGGTTGCAGGTTCGAGCCCTGCTTACTCCTGACCCCGTCGAAGTGTCCTCAAGCAAGACACTGAACCCCAAATTGCTCCCGGTGTGCAGGTTGGCAACTTTCATGGCAGCCTCCCCCACCGGTGTGTGATTGTATGGGTGAATGTGAGGCATAAATTGAAAAGCGCTTTGTAGAAAAGTACTATATAAATGCAGTCCATTTAATAGATGATCTAACAGCTTAGTCTTGGTTCTGAAAAAAACAGTCCTTAACACTGGCACAGGGTATGGCTAGAGATTTTGGGCACCCGACCCCGAACGGCCCAATTATGTTCAAATTTCTTAGGGTCCTGTCATTCAGTGTTACATATGAAGGTTAGAAAATGATTGCACCATTTTTCATAGATAAGATAACCAACTATGAATATTTTTTCAGTTTTAATGCGATTTCATATGTTTACTAATTGTGTATCTTATAAATGCGTTAATTAATAACATATTTACCTTGGTTATTAATATTTATTATTAGCACGCCACTCAAGATAGCCCAGCATGCCCCGCGCGGCTGCGCTCTCCTCCTGCGTCCGCCGTGTTTCAGTTTCTCCCTGCAACTCATCACAATGGCAGAAAGAGGATACAGCTTCTCTCTAACTACTTTCAGGTACACACACGTTTAAAGTAACTTGGGTCAGGAATGTGGAATACGGTTACTCTGTGGCTGGGTGATCGCGAAGCAATGGTCCCCGTAAAAGAAAGGCGCGAGTTCTTCTCCGTTTGAGTAGCCCGGGAGTTGCAGTGTCACGGTGCTGACGGCTAGCCTTAGCATTACTAGCGCCGTTAGCACTTGTAACATGGTTCGTGCGTTAGAATTGTTAGCACCGGTAACAGAATTATTTCACTATTAGCCTGCCATCACGGGTACCACTCACTTGCATTGATACTGGCGAACTTTCCAACGTTCAAACGCTGTATGCGTATTCGAACTATTATAACATATCGTTTCAATCTGCCAGATGAGTGAAGGCAGTGAATAATATGTGTTTAAAAAGCTGAATTGGTTTCACTTTCATTTACTGAGCACCTTTGGGTAGTATAGAGCCCGGTCTCTAATGACTGATACTTATTTCGTAATGTGCATGGTGTTATATCTGTATATATTTGTGCGTGGGATGATTAGATGCTCCCACTGCATTACTTTAAGTTGTATTTACAATATTATGCACAAGTGAACTCAGTAGTATCATAATCCATTAAAAATGTGTCAGTCAATGCCATTAATGGGTTCTCGTCCTCTGCAGCCCGTCCGGCAAACTGGTCCAGATTGAATATGCTCTGGCGGCTGTTGCCGCCGGTGCTCCATCGGTTGGCATCAAAGGTGAGTGTCTGCTACTCTGGGGGTCTCGCTGCCCCAGCAAACTGTATGTGATAAATCATACGTTGGTTCGTTCTTCAGCATCAAATGGTGTCGTTCTGGCCACTGAGAAGAAGCAGAAGTCGATATTATACGACGAGCAGAGCGTTCATAAAGTGGAACCAATCACCAAGCATATAGGCATGGTCTACAGTGGGATGGGTCCCGACTACAGGTAACAGCCGCTTTTACGGACGATAAAAGCAACACGTATTATGGCGACATCGTGTGGTGGCAGTGGGTGATTGCAGCACTCTGACACCGAGTGACACAACATGCTTTAAAAGAGGATTTCTGGGCAGGGTACTCGTGAGAAGAGCCCGGAAGCTGGCCCAGCAGTACTTTCTGGTTTACCAGGAGCCCATTCCTACAGGTCAGCTGGTACAGAGGGTGGCGTCAGTCATGCAGGAGTACACGCAGTCAGGGTGGGTCCCTACAACTTTCACATTGGTGACTTGTATGCTGCATTAGTCCTGATCTTTAAAGGCTGTACAGTTGACCTCATCGTCATCACTGTGTGCTGTAGGGGAGTGCGCCCATTTGGGGTCTCACTGCTGATTGCTGGTTGGGATGAAGGACGGCCCTACCTCTTCCAGTCAGACCCTTCTGTAAGTGCGGCTGGCCTGTGCATTTTTTAAAGTTGTGTGTCATTATAGTGTGGTCGCATGGGTTGTTCATGTCTGGTTAACTTAAAGGTGAATGACAGTTTTCTGTACTCCCATTCAAATGTTGGCTGGATCAGCCTTTTGAGAATTTCACCCGTTTCTCTCAGATGAGGGGGGTGTTGATTATTGCTTAATATCTTCATATAGGGAGCATATTTTGCCTGGAAAGCAACAGCAATGGGAAAGAACTACGTCAATGGAAAAACATTCCTTGAGAAAAGGTACAGTAGCATCAATCAACATGTTTCGTGTTTTTTTTTTTTTTTTTTTAAATCATTATCATAAGTATCAGCTGAATGTCTGATTGAGGCTGTAAAGGTTTAGAAATTGTACTGGATGGTTGACAGATACAATGAAGACCTAGAGCTCGAAGATGCAATTCATACAGCAATCCTGACTCTGAAGGTAAGTTTCACACACCGAGCTTGGGAACCGGGGACCTGTGTCATAAAGGTAGACTTTTGGGTTAGCAAGATAGGTATATTCTGGGGTAATATGCAAGTGAATGAAGATAAGGGGTGAATCTCAATACCAAGAACACAAAGACTTGTGGTCTTGACAAGACCGATCTTGCTAACTTGCCTTTCGAGGACGAACTTGTGGCACAAAGAATCATGGGGTTGGTCTCGTTTGGCGAAGGATGCAACTGATGTGTTCTTGATATTTGTCGCGGAGCAAAAACTACACCCGGGGGCATTTCTACATTACTCATGTACTTGTGTTCTTAATATTGGAACTAGTCTCTGGCAAAGGAAGATGACATAAAATGGGTATGTGAGAACACAAATACCAGTGAAGTTGCATATTGAGATTCTCCCAAAGTACCCCAGTTTCAATGGACTTTAAATCCAACAAGTCACCTACCTAACCCAGAAATCTCACTTTATGATACAAGCCTCTGGTCTGCCAGTTTGAGCAGATTCGTCTTTTTGTTGTTTCTCTGCTACAAGAGCAATGTGTTATGTCACAGGAAAGCTTTGAGGGTCAGATGACTGAAGATAACATCGAAGTGGGCATTTGTAATGAGGACGGTTTCAGAAGACTTTCCCCTTCTGAGGTTAAGGATTATTTGGCAGCCATTGCCTGAACCCACCGACAAAGGTTTCCATGCGCTTTATTTTTCTAGCTGTTTGGAGTAAAATGACTTAAAATACTGTATATTCAGACTGTCTTCATTTGTATTGTTTTTTTTCTTAAAAATGAAACCAATAAATGGTGATCATGCAATAATTTCCTTTATCCCTCACAGAAATAGAGCAGGGTGTCCTGTAATATTTACAATTTCTTACCAGAGTTTACAATGTTTAGAAATTTACAAACACGCTTGAAAAAAACATCTGTTCAGGATTAGGTATCGTTTCTTTAAATGATAAATTAACTCCTCTTATGAAAAGCTGAGCACCAAAGTGCTGAACACAGTGTCCTTGTCCCTCAAGCCCCATTTGTTTTCCCGGACGATGGGCTTCATTCTGCGATTCTTAGCTACGTCCAAACCGCTGGACAAACTCAGTCAGAGTGTGGACCTGCCCATATCCCACACTGGGATCCATGCTAATGAAGTCATCCAAGTTCATCTTGGACCCTGCAGAGGAAATGTGGGCCGGCATGGTGTTAAACTGTACATCAAGTCCCTCCAAAGTTTCCATCTGAGTGCTGAGAGAAACACCTCATACCTGGCGTTTCGATACAGGGGTATGGGGGCGGAGACACACGCCATGTCCCAGTAGTATCTTTCATATGCGATCTGTCTGATGCAAAATTCTGCAGGAATTCCTCTGCCGGAATAACACGCAGTTTCCTAGCAACAGGTAAATTGATGTCACCGTTAAAGTGACAGAGCCACCATCCTGTTTTACTTACTTTGTTTACCAGCCAGCTTCATATTATTTCAGGTACCGTGTCATTAATGTTGCAATGGTTTTCTCCATTTACCATACACTTTTTGAATCATTAACATGTGTAGGCCTACATATTTTTACAGAATCTTAAGGTTTTGAAAACGTAGTATCTCGAAATGAGAAATCACTACCTCCAGAAAGCTGGTTTGATGTAAGCGTCTGACCGGAAGGCTTCTTTTATGTACGTATCAAATGGACAGGGAAAAGGCAGGACAGTATCTAGATCATAAATTAACCTTTGATCCTTGTTGCAGTTATGCAGCAGAATAACATGGTAATCCTTAAAGAAAAATAAAAGGTTGACCATCATATCATACCATACTTAATATGAAATATGATACATTTTCATCATAGCTTGGACATAATGTAAGCATTGACAGAATAGAACCTACCCAGATTACGGGTTTGTTTCCATGGCTGGACTTCTGCTCCCAAAGAGGAACCTGCATGGTATTGTGGACAGATTAAATAAAAGGACAGTGGCACCTTCTACATATACACATATCCCACTACATCAACAGACACCACCTTACCATCTTCTGCTCATTAGATATGAAGACAGCATAAATCTCATCCATGGGGAATTGCTTTTGGATCTTGGCATATTCACATAGTTTCCAAACATTTTCCTCGCTGTAAAGGAACACCATTAAAGACAAAAAACTGGGCAAGTCTCAAGCTCCTCTTAACGGAAGAAACTGTTACATTTTAAAACGTAATACATATCGTACTGTGGAGGGACATGCGTAGACATTCTAGGTTCACTGACAAAAAAATCATCTTGAGATACCTGTCCAATTTTATGTATAACTTTACGTATTCCCATATCAAGTGCCCCCCGAATCTGCCAGGGTATCCGTGCCCCACCAACGCCCCTGATATTATGTGTGCAATAATCTTTGATAATGAATGTGCTGTTAAAGCAATTAAAGAAAAAAAAAACACGCCAAACGATGGAGAAGACATGGTGACGGTCGCCACTGATCTACTCCCACAGAACAGTGACATTAACACAGCACAGGAGATACCAAATTAATATTTATGTCCAGCCTTACCAGTAGCAGCTGGTGTAAACGCAGTCCTGCCTGCAGGGAGTAATGCGCTCGTACTCCGGCGAGGAACCGCTAACCTGCATATCTGAGAAAACTCCAAACTGCTTAATACATACCGCTTTCTAACAGCCCGGAGTGAGCCGGAAACCAAGAGCGAACGTGTCCCAGCGACACGCGTCCGTGTTGAAACCACAGTGCCGCCGATGCTTTCCAGGTTGCGCCTCTTTAGCGCGTTCACTTTGTGGGAACGTATAACGCCGTGCGCACGATCAGCCGCAGTGTGAAATTCTCGTTATATCAATAAAAGTAGTTTTTGTATGATTTACGCGTTAGTGTGCCTGCGCACATCTACGTCTGTTGCACAAATATTTTAAATAATTTGAGTTGTTCTTTTTTTAATCAGATACCGTGAAAGTTAAGACACATGGCATGTGTAAAGAAACGGGGCGGAGGCGCTCCGAAGCAGCTGCGTCGAAGCTTATGCTGAACCCTTCTGTGGGAAGCTATGGAAAATCTTTCTGTCTTAAACGTACCAAGCAAAGCCTTGTTTCTTCAACCGCTATACTAAAATGAAACTGAATAAAACAATATAGACAACAATGCAGAAGATAAAAAAGAAGATAAAGACACAAATGCAACCATTACAAATTTCAACTTTCACCTTCGTTAATATATACCGTTATGGAACATGCTGACAACTAACATTCCTGTATGAAAGATCTGCCACAACATGGTGTAACATAACATTGTTAAAAGAAAGTATTGGTCTCATGATTATTGTTATATTTATTTGTACAATGAGATGCTTACTCTCGCGCCTCCTGCAGGCTGTGAGTTAACAGTTCGTTTAAGAATAACATTAAATGGCAACACTGAACAATAAGGATGTAGAACCAATATGTAATGCAGACAGTAAACAACATAAAACAAGTAACGCAAAATTGTGAGGTGATTCAACTTTTGCTGTGCCATAGGACTCAGTACTCAAGGCTGGTAACTTAGCTCATGATGGGAGCCGCCAGCAGCAGAGGATGTGAAGTGAATAAAATCACCATAGACCCTGGACCGTCTCTCCAGTCCAGATGGACAAAATGAGCTTAATATTCCCTGAAATATTTAACTACTTAGATGGAGACGTTGGGTCCAAGTAGGTCAAGCCAGGCACAGTGTGTTACATTTAAAATGCGTGACCTGTTGATCTTAACTTGGTTATAGGTAAGTGCACGCGGCTAGGTTTTGGTAAAATGCTGTCTTCAAGTTTCTTAGCGTCACAAAACTCTGGCTTTGAACTGATCAATGTTCACTGATTTTTTTTTTTCTTTTGGGGGGGGGAGTTTGGAACACTGTTGTGATTCAGGTATGTTGTCTCTCGGGACAGTGCCACAGAGACCCCACCGTGTTGGGGTACAGTATCAGGCCCTGCTCCCGGAGTGCAAACCCACGTGTGCGGTCTACATCTTGCATTATTACGCGACCTTGTGACTACAGACGGGAGTCGCGTCACGATGACGTAACGACGTATTTCATCGGCGGTGACGCCCGGTCCATTAAAAGCCTACCATTTAGACCCACCAACTATTTATATTTTATTTTTGCTTTGTTAAAGGCGATGCCGTTTACATTTCTACCTGTGCTTTTTAACCGTCTCATTCTGCGAGGGAGGTAATAAAGCAGAGGTAGTATAAAGTCAGAGACTGACCGTTCAGCGGTTTTTATATATATTTTTTTTTATTTTTTTTTTTGTTGTGTATCTATGGCCAGAGCTGCCGGACCCGCTTCTCCAGCCTGTAGATGCGCAGCACCGGAGAGCCTTCAGCGGCAGCGAGCAGCGGGCGCAGCGGTGCTAAGCGGTAGGCAGCCAGCCGAGCGCTCGGTCCCCGCTGCTGTCACATAAGCCTGGGGATCCGCCGTGCAGCCGCCGTCCGTGGCTCCGATACGGATGGGAAGTTAACGGGCTCACAGCCACCTTACCTTAGTTTGGTAGTTGTCAGTTGTCTGTGCAGTTGTCACATACTTCTGGGTAGCGGCACTAACAACAATATAAATATATATATATATGTATCTAGAGATATAGATCTTATTGTATGTGTCATACTGAACATGTATTTCTATTATATTTATTTTTCTATAGCATAATATAGATGGACATTATATGATTATTGCATATTGTAATTTCTGGCGGTCTTCCACCGTATATTGTGTATATATAACAATGCAAACGGAATGTAAATATATGTCTATGCGTGTCTTGCTTTTAATATGTAATGGTGTCATTAGTAAATCAGTATCCAGGTTCATTTTTATGAATCTTTCGGATTTCACTTTGCTCTATGTGTGTTTAGCGCAACCTTTGAATCAGGCTGCTGTCGGTACTACCTCTTAGACTCGTGTCAGTCGTCAAACCGAGCTGCTCTCCATTCTTCGGAGTAAAAATAATGAAGTATCCGCTTCCAAGAAGTCCAGACCGTTTCAGTGAAGGTAGCCATGGTGGTCATGGAGTCTTGGCTGTCCAGTAGGCTTTGGACCCCGTAAGATTTTATTTAATACTGTTTGATGTGAATTAGTTTATACTCATAATTTTGTTCTAATTATTATTATTATTATTATTATTATTTGCTGTACTTGGCATACCGCTGTAAGTGCTTTGATGGAACTATGCTAGAAAAGGTGTTTTATTTAAAATTGTATTGAGATTCAAATCATTGAAATCATGCCTTTCTTTGCATCATTTAGTATGCTACAGGTGCATTTCAGAAATACTGCTTTATCAAACTCTTTATTTTTTTTTTCTCCAGGATATCGTTGAGATGTACATCCATGTTGGTGGACATGTGAAGCAGACTGTTTGTGTGCGATTGCAAGCAGGGAGATCGCAAAGGGGCAGTGAACCACATCTTTAAGAAGTTTCTTATTTTGGTGCCATTGAAACACCATGGCGAGCAAACGAAAGTCATCCACACCTTGCATGGTCCTTCTCTCAGAAACAGTGGAGCAGGACCCGGAGATGGAGATGATAACAGAAGGGGAGGAGGGAGCGGGAAGCATGGCCACCGCCCCAGTGGAGGGCGCTGTTGTCCCTGCTGAGAGTGCGCCAGGTGAGGATGGTATGTAGCCCACCACACAATTTATGATAATACACATGTAGTAGCTTTCAAGTCTTGGTGTTTAAGTTCAATGTTGACAGTGAGTGTCGTGATGTAGGCCTCAGCTCATCCTGTGTGTTTCAAGAGTGACTTTTAACCTAGTGCTACAATGCAATTTCAGAGAACAACTTGGGCTCACACTCCGAGGAGGACAATCTCATCCGGACCAAAGTGAAGCGAAACAGCCACACCGTACTCGGGCAAACTGCAAATGACTTGTCCTTGGACAGCAGTTTTGGGCTGCAGCCGGAAAGTGAGGAGGCTGAGGACACAACTGTCACGGGCATCTCCTTCAGCAAGACTCCCATCATGAAGATGAGGAGCAGGGCTGAACCTAAGAGGATCGCTTTGTCTCACAAAGTATCGGATGAGGGGGATGTGAGGGCAGAGAGCGAGGGCGAGCAGGAGCCCAAAGAGGCACACTCGGGGGTCTTGGACATGGTGACACCATTTCCTGTTGACCCGGGGAAGCCATGTGTCATAATCAGTAATCAAGGTCAGATCCTGACAGAGCCAAAGAAGACCATCATCAACTCCGCCACGGTTCTTCCTGCAGGCTTGGCCCAGGTTCTGTCCGCCCTTCAGGCCCAGCAGAATTCTCATACCCAGCTCCTGATTCCTGTTAGCAGTATTCCAACATACAACGGTGCCATGGACAACAATGCTCTGCTGGTCAACACGTACAACAAATTCCCCTATCCGTCAGTGTCGGAGATCATGGGATTAGCAGCACAGACTAAGTTTACTGAGGAGCAGATAAAGATCTGGTTTTCAGCTCAACGTCTAAAGCATGGGGTGAGCTGGACCCCAGAGGAAGTAGAAGAGGCTAGAAGGAAGCAATTCAATGGTACCGTCCACACAGTATCTCAGACTATCACAGTCATACCTGCCCACCTCTCTGCTGCAGCCAACGGCCTGCAGTCCATTCTCCAGACCTGTCAGATCGTGGGGCAGCCCGGGCTCGTGTTGACACAGGTTGGTGGTGCAAACACTTTGCCGGTGACAACCCCCATCACGTTAACCGTGGCTGGCGTCCCTAACCAGGCTCAGCCGCCAAAACCTGCCACAATCCAGACAGCCCCAGCTGCTGTAGAGGTGAAGAGGGCCACTACGGTGCAGCCCCCTGCTCTCACGCCTCAGGAGAACTCTGCTCTCAGTGCCGATCACCTCAGTATGCGAACTAAGAAATCCAAGGAGCAGCTGGCGGAGCTGAAGGCCAGCTACCTGAAAAACCACTTTGCCAGTGATGCGGAGATCGCCCGGCTAATGAAGCTGACCAACCTCACGAAAGGAGAGATCAAGAAGTGGTTCAGCGACACACGGTACAACCAGCGTAACTCAAAAAACAGCCACGTCCCTATTTTCAACGATGGCGCCCCCAACAGCAGTGCCACCATTGTCATCGATTCCAGTGACGAGACCATGGAGTCTCCCACGTCGGTTCCCGTCAAGGAAACGCGCAACAAGGGCTGCCGGAATCCCTTCCCTGACTTCACGCTTCAGAAGTTCAAAGAAAAGACTCCGGAGCAGCTGCTGCTTCTGGAGGACAGCTACCAGAAATGCGGCACCCCCACCGACGAAGAGCTGAGCCGCTTGAGGACAGAGACGAAGCTCACTAGGCGGGAGGTCGACGCTTGGTTCACCGAAAGGAGAAAAGCACCCGAGACTGAGCAGAGGGAAGTGGAGGCTGCAAAGGCCATTTCCTCCACCCGGCATGGAAAGCAAACTTCTCCTAGCAGCAGGAGGCAGGCCAGGGATAAAATTGGTAAGAAGACTCCTGAGCAGCTACATATTCTCAAGGGTGCCTTTGTGCGCACGCAGTGGCCATCTGCTGAGGAGTACGACAAGTTGGCGGAGGAGAGCGGGCTGCCCAGGCCCTACATTGTTAACTGGTTCGGAGACACTCGGTATGCTTGGAAGAATGGGAACCTCAAATGGTACTACTTCTACCAGAGTGGGAATGCAGGAGCCGTGAATGGGGGCAGCTACCGGAAGAGGGGGAAGGGCCGGGCACGGAACCGGGGCAGGGGATGGTCCCGGAGGAGCAAGCGATCTTCAAGTTGGGGAAGATCACCCCCTGTGAAGTCCAAGAGTGGTAAGGAGATTCTCAAGGAGTATTACCTTAAACACAAGTTTCTCAATGAACAGGACCTGGATGAGCTGGTTTCCAAATCTAATATGAGCTATGAGCAGGTGCGGGACTGGTTTGCTGAAGTCGGCAAGAGGGTGGAAATGGGTGTTGACCCGTTTGAGGGCAATGTGGAGGAGGAGCGGCAGCACGGTGAAGGCGACGGCAAGACTGCAGCAAAGCGGCGAGCCGATAGGGCTGGCCAGGAGGAGGATGACGAAACGGATGACAGCGATGCCTGGGAACCTTCTAAGAGTGCAAGGAAGTCATTTTCAGGTTCAGAAGATTAGTGATGGAGATACAGGTGAGTGACTAGGTCTGAAAGCTTAGGTGACTCTTGTGGGGCAAATTGCATGGCCTGCCCCTTAAGGGCCAATCCTGTTGGCTTGCACATTTCTTTCATCCTCAGATCGATACTGTTTGCTGTATGATGAAGTTTTTCAGACACATGTTTCTTTGTTTCTTACAAATGCAGTTTGTGAATTAATGTGATGCAGTACACAGTAATGATCAGGATAGAGCAGGTTTGTGAGACTTTTCAAACAAGTCTGGAAGCTGCAAAAAGGTCTGGTTAATGGGTATTAGGGATGTGCTGTCAGTTTTCTGCGGCTGTATTATGGATATATTTAATTCATCTTCATTTAAGAGCAGCTGCTCATTTTTCATATTCTGTTTTATTTTGTTTTCCCAGAATTCTCATTTTTCTCATAATACGAGAACAGAGGACTGAAGTTGACGATCCCTAATTTGAATGGGCAGATTTCAGATGATTTTTTTTTTTTTTTTTGTGGACCAACTTAAAGGCAGAGAAGCATTCATTTGCAAATCCAGTTGTGGATCTTTGGTGCCAAAGTAATTCTGTGGTAGGCATCTCCTATTTCCAGAGTGAAGTGTCTTGGTTGTGCGTACTCTGAAGAATTCCTGATTACCTACACAGTAACAGAAATATTTTCAAACAATTCGGTGTTAGTCTTGTGTGATTTCATACATAGTATGACTTTCCAGTCAACCATTTTATGTACTTTTCTAAACAAGTAGGTAAATGCTTTGCAGGGCTCACTGTTTAAGCAACAGCTAAGACATGGCATGACATTTATACCAGAGGCCTGTGGAAAATTCTAGACGTGCTGCTTTTTTTATTAAACTGCTTCGTTTTTAATCTCGAGCGCTTAGTCAGTTTTCTAGCTAGGTTGTAGAAAATGGTATTTGTATGAATCTTTTTGTTGCATTTGTAAGGTACTGGTGGGATTTTGACGGGGAGAATTTATAGGCTCTTTCTCTCTTAAAGGCATTTTCCAGCCCTGACAGCACGATTAATGAACCTCTGCTGTGGAACCGTTCTGCTGTGAGATTTGACAAAAGAGGGGTCAGTATTTCCCAGAGATGGGGCAAATGGGGTAGGTGGAAAACAACGGGGGGGGGGGGCAGTACTGAAATGATGCAGATTTCCTGTCAGATTTTTTTTCACTTTTGGTCGCTCTGTCTGAATGATTATTCAGACCTGGGTAGGTAAACAGCATGGGATGTTCACAGTATGATGTTATTCTGGTTTGTGAGGTTCTGGATCAGCTTGCTGGATACTTAACACTTCTTTCCATCTTTTTGGGGCTGTACTGGCTTCTTTTGGCCCGATCCGATTAGAACGCCAGTTTTCTAATTAGCCGCAATGGTTCCATTAATGAAAGTAATGTTAGGTTATTGTTATAAACATTAAGAATTTTATGTATATATTCTTTTCCAGTAATGCATGGTCACTTTTTGAGTCTTGTGTAAAGAACATAATCTAGTATTTGATTTTTAAATTAACAAATTAGTCTGTTACGTATTAGTCTGTTTTTCATTTAAAGTAACTTAAATCACTTTAAGTAATACTGTTTTGAAGTGCTGTGAAAATAAGTATAATTTGGTCTAGGATAGGAATACGTTTTGCTTGATGCACAGTTCAATATGCTTAAACTATGAAGTTTTTAATTTGTGCTGTGAACCTTGTGTAAATGTAAATTTCCTTCCAGTGAGGTTTTACTTACTTACAGTAGGATGCAAATGTTTCTGACTGTGGCTTGCAGTAAATTGAAATTTCCTAATGGAAGCTGCATTTCAACATCAGAAGTTATGCAGCCTTGAGCAAAGGTATCGTTTTATCAATTGTAAAATATTTATTGGCACCTAAGCAGTTGATTAGCAAAATGATTATTGAATTAGGCTGACAGTGTTTCATGAGTAAGTCTGCCTGTTGAAGACCAATGGAAAAATGCCCACGGTACCTTTAGCGTCAAGTTTATAGTTTTTGTAGTTTTTTTAAATCTAGATTTTATATTTTGACTCCTACTTGGTTCTCTGGACACTTATTCTTGAATTTTATAGCTGCTCTATTAGGTCTCTTTAGCACGTTGCTTGGAATGCACACAACATAAATGTTGGATTCCCAAGCTCTGCGTTTAGACTTAAAGGACCTCACTATTGTCTCGGAACGTTGATCCTGCACTTCTATGAGCAGTGGATGCTTTTTATGGACAGACGGCAGAACCGAGATCAGAGGTATTCTGTAAGAACCTCTGAAAGCGGCTCCTGCTGTAAAAGACATACGGAGTAATGTTACAGTATTTTTTACAGTATTTTATGTTGCCGCTTTTTAACTGATTTTTTTTTTAAATGTCTGGGCATGAAACATGCCTTCATGCGTACTGTGTATAAAGACATTTGGTAAAACAGGAGTTTCTGCACATTTTTAAGTGGATTCTTACTGAGGAATCATTTTGGGAAGCACAGGACATGACTCTGTACGTCCTGCGATCTGCAGCTCAAGGATGTGGTTTGTGCCCAACAATCTCAATGAGCAGCCGAACCAAGCCGGACTCCATTAACAGACCACTTTTACACCTGCAGCGTACTGTAACTCACCCCCGTTTTACACTCTTCTTAACACACTTTTTCCAGTGCTTTTTTCCCCATTAAAAAAAATAACCCACAAGGTTTTCTTTCCATGAATGGCCGCTATAATTCTGAATAATTTACTTTCAGAAGTATTTTTTTTTGAATGTGAAGTTTCTGAAAGTTTTCTTGTCTGAATGATGTTTGAAAATTATAAAACATAAATTATGTTGCGCATCAAATGGAGCCATGCATTATTACAATCTGTCTAAACAGGGTGCAGTACGCTATGGTTTATGTTCACATAGTGATGAAAATAGGCAATAGTGCATTTCTCAGAACATTTCCTGATCAGTTCTAGCTCCTTATAAATTATGAATGAAATGTTACTAATATATATTGACTGTGCAAATAGATGTTTTGTTGTGTGTATATAGTCCCTTACAGGACAGATCTGTCAGCCCTTTTAAGTTCTGTTTTGTCTGTGGTGACAGGAGCTGTATGTATGGTAAATTGCAATTTAATTTAAGAATAGCTTTTTTAAGCTGTGGCTTTTACTTGGGTAACTTAAAATATATATTTTCTACTGTGGCCAATAAATGTTTGAAGACACTAATGGGTTACTATGGTCCATTTTTTTTCTTAATTGCAAATAAAGTGCACAGATACTCGTATACAAACATTTAAAGATTAATTTACTCATTATTAAACCACACATAAATCAACATCTCAGTTACTTCAATCCCGTTTTAACCTGAAGGATCAGCGCTGTGGAAAAATAACTCTTGCAACTTTATGAACTTTGAGCACTGTTCTTTATTGTGCTTTTTATCATCTTGCCCTAATGGATCTTCACCTCTGTGTTTTAATTAAATTGTTCAATGATATGTCCTGTGGCTTATTTTTGACTCTATACAGGTATTACACCTGTTTGTTGATCATCTGTTACCTGTTCTTTGTGTGTTGCTCTTTAAAAATAAATTGTTGAGAAAACGGTCTGTATTGTGTGTAAATTTTCTTTTGTAAAACATTTTGGGACTGTTGGTGAGTTATTTATACATAAACCATCAACCAGACTCAATAATCACCTCCATTCTTTCCAGAGCCATGGAACTCAGTCATCTTTGCTGCTAATCATCTCTCCTCACCACAAATGCTGCTGCTTGGGACTCATTTAATCCGTATACCCAGTTTCCAGAATCACTTTTCTAACTCTTGGTCTGAGGGCATCTGATGAAGTACTTTGCTTTCGATCTGTGTCTTTTTCAGGAAGTTGGGGTGACTGTGTTGCTGTGGCGATTGCCCATGGCGATTGCCCATGGCGATTGCTCGTGGCATAACCATATGATTCAGCACAGGTGCTCTGTCATTGGCAGAGAATGTCAGATCTCAAATGTCATGTTCTTGAGATGTTGCCATGATTTTGTAAACAGTGGCATAAGTCATAGCTCTGACAAAATATTCTATAACTGACAAAACTTTTAGTTAATTCTGGAAAAATAAGCCAGGTTGTGGGAGTTGGGTAGCTGCTCTTTTGCATTTAGCAGACCAAGAGTTAGACGAGTGGTTCTGGAAACTGTTTATATGGATTAAATGAGTTGTTGGGTCAGCATGAACCCACAGAAACAGTGTCAAGCCTTAAGACTAACTTTTGGCAAGCTGTCAGCAGCAAAGGCAAACAGGAAATCTGAAATTATTTTCAGCTAAAGAAAAATATGAGAATGGATATTTTGGTGTTCTGGTTGTAGAGCTTTGTGTCATATATATTTAACCACCTCTATCACAATGATTTGGAATTATAAGTAAACATGTCAGAAGCAGTAAACGTTGATTAAAATATGGATCTTATAATAATTGATCCCTGTAGGTTAATTCTCTTCACACCTCCCCCAACTTGCTCTCTGGAGGTGACAGCAAGTTGGCCATGAACGGCAGCAACTTCATGTGGTGCCCAGGAAGTTGGGGGGTTAAGGGCCTTGCTCAATGACCAACAGCTGTGGCAACGCTAGGCTTGAACCAGTGACCTTCTGATCATAGGCACAGAGGCTTAGCCCACATGTTGCCCCCATATGTCTAAAAAATGAAATACTAAAGTGTGTTTTAATGTTCAATGGGAACTAATTTTGTCGTCTTTGGAGCCTGTTTTGGAACAAACTGCTGGACCCAGCAATGGACTAGTGATAATTTAAGTAAACGGAGAGTCTGACCTATATTAACCAATTATCGTTAAACCATTCAGGTTGCTGCAGAGATAAGATTTACAAATAATATCAGGAGTAAAACACATGGATCACATAATAAACCCTTAGTACGTAAAGTAGGATATATATTGTGCACTAGTTTTTCTGCACTGGGATTTGACAAGACGCAACAGTGCCCTCTGGCGTTTGCGCTGCTTTATCTGCCACAGGAAGTGAGTCTCTGCACTAGTCCTGAGCAGCCACGTCAGGAAAACTTATCAACAGAGAAGGCCTCCGAAAATCGATACCGTAGACGTGTAGAGAAACGAGCCTTAACGCTGAGGAAAGAGGTTCGCTTTGGACATCTTCAGTTCCTTTTGGAACATCTGTGAGACTACGCTGGAGGTGCAAGTCCAGAACAACCGAAAATGTCAGACATTGGGGACTGGTTTAAAAGCATTCCCTTCATCACTCGGTACTGGTTTGCCGGGTCTATCGTAGTACCCTTGATCGGAAAGCTCGGGCTTATTAGCCCTGTGTATCTTGTTTTGTGGCCGGAGAATTTTCTGCACAAGTTTCAGGTGAGCCGTTGTTTGTTTCTGTGGCTGGGACGCGAACATCAGTGTTTCTGCCGTAATAAAAGCAGTTTGGGGCTGTCAAACGCACGATTTCTGTTGTTTACCTTGCTGAAATCGCAGCATATGTATATTTGACGATGCACGTAAGTCGGTAGCCGAAAGCCTTTTGATAAAGGCTAGCAGGAATCGTTAATCAGACACTGTGTTGGGTTGTTATATAAAGAAGAATATCTTGAAATGCACCATGCTTTGTAACGATCTATAGGGTTCTAGGCCAAAGCCTTACATTATGGACGGTAATACTGACAATAAGCTTCCGCCGGGACCAACCAATAGGAGGACCCCACTTCCGGTTCTATGTCGGGGGGTATTCTGAATGGTTCTTTTTGCTGTCTGTCTTCCTTACGAAAGACGAGCCTCAGCAGCGACCAATGGTATTTTTTAAAGATAGCGGATGTTAGCGCCCCGAAAGTGGGCGCGTCCGGACCGTATACTGCTTATTTTAATTAACGGCTGTCAGACTGTTCCTCAGGGACCTCAAAACCCGTTGGCATTTCACACCAGGTGCACCTATGGGCTTCAAGTTTAGTTTATAAGTTTAATTATACTGTCTGGAATTGCACTAAAACAGTGTCACGGAATAAACCGCAGTGAGCCCAGTTTATGAATCCCAATATTATCCAAAGGGTGGGTTTTGCCCTCGGCCGCTGTTGATCTGTAGTCCGTGATACTCAGAATCTGTATCTCAAAAGCAAATATCTGCTTCTTACCAGTCTAATGATAACATCAGTGACATATATGGACACGTAAACTCTTTAAAATATATTTATGATAGTAAGATAACATGTGAACTTAATTATGTTGAATTAAATGTATACGTGTTGACTGTGCTCGTTCATTTCCATGCATTTACTGTGTTGTTATTTTAAAATAAACGACTAAAAGGGTTTATTTGGGAAGCCGTTTCTCGGAAGCCAGTCAGGAAATGTCTGGTGCAACGCTGAAGACTCGCCACTAGATGGCGTAACACACCCAGTGGCCACTCCTGTTTACGTAAACGATGGTAGTCTGCCATTGAGAAATTTCAGCTGCGGCGGAGTCGATTCGTTCTTACTCACTTGCACAGATTTAACTGGGATTACGTCCAGCAGGTCTGCTGTTAGTAACAAGTGTATAATAGACACACAAAAATATGCAAATGTGCTCAGGAACTGTTTACAGGTCCGTGGACGACGTGCTACTCACGAGTTGGGCTTCCATTGCGTATGTGGCACTGATTTCCACATTCCTGATGGTCAGAGTTATGAGCTAATGCTGTCTACTTGTAAGGCACTGTTTAGGGAATCACATTGCAAGAAACATTTGAACATCACTGATTCAGGTGGCCTAGTTAGACACCCTTAGGTTTCCTGTTGCGAGTATTTCTCAGTAAGGCATAGTTACTGTGCCTTTTGTCCTTGTGTCCATGTGCATCTGTGGGTCTTGAGGGGGTATGGAGAGAGGCTGAATGTAAGCTGTATGCTCTAACTAGCACTCAGTGAAGATACACGATGTTCTGATTCAAATTAGACAGACCGTTTGATGCTTGACAAATGTGTAGTGGGGATTCATTTTAATGATCCAGTAGATAAGTCTTTAAAACGAATCAGAATCACCGGTGTTAATGCTGCAGTGATGTGTTCCTCTCTGCCTCTCATTTGTCTGTTTTTGTGCCTTTAATTATATTTTATGAAAATGCTGCTGTAGTTTCTATCTAGATCTGAAGTCACAGGTGTAGCAGCTCGACCCTAGTCATGCACATTTTGTTTTGCTGTTGCTTTTGAGTAACCTACACTCGACAGATCCTGTCGAACGTCTGAATAAACCGTCTGGTTGCCAAGGAACAGCATTTCCTGTGGGGTGGGGGGGTTTAACTGGCCCACTGGAAGCTGCCCGGCTGGCCTTTCTTCCGCCGGCTCCGCAGCTGAAGGTCACCCACAGGCACGCGTTGGTGTGGATGTGAGGTTCACGTGACACTCCGGGCTGTTTGATGTGCAGCCATCAAAGCGTTAAGACCCAGGGGCCGTGCTGTCCAGAGCGCTGCCTGCGAGTTTCCATTCAGACTACAGAGAGAGACTGGCTCTTGTTTACTGACCTAGTTTTCCATGCCAGCGAGTCACTAAGCAAATGTGAACAGCAGAGCAAAAAAGCGCATGTGGAGTCGTCAGGCTGGCCCGGCCCCCGCTGCTGCCACGGCACCAGGACAGGCTCTTCAGGGAGCCACACTCCTCTCGTGGGTCTCTCTTAAGACCCACCCCACCCATTCTTAGACCGGCTTGGTATGCTATGAGATGTGGGTCACGCCTCACAGGTCATGTGATGGATTTCCCTTCCCACATATACCACCACATACATGACTTCTGATAAGCCAGGAAAGGTATGCCGTCACGCTTGGCCATGTTGTCCTTTTCATGTTATGCCATCGTCAGTTGTCTGGTTTCTCTCTATGCAGATTTGGAGGCCAGTTACTTCAACACTCTATTTCCCCGTGGGTCCTGGAACAGGCTTCCTTTACTTGGTCAACCTCTATTTCTTGTACCAGTACTCCACCAGACTCGAAACAGGTGAGCCTACACCGGCCATTTGTCCCTCTGCTATGTTCTTATCATCGTCCTTGTTGTGGTCTTGACGAGATGTGAGCCAATAAGTGTGCAGGAAGGCTCCACTGTCACACACTGGTCCCACCCACGGCTAAAGAAAGAAAACTTGGTAGACACTCATCAGGCTCTTTGGCAGGGTTGTCCACTATGGTCCTGCAGAGATGCTTCAGATACAAGTGTTCCTGCTTTCTTTGAACATGTGCATATCTCAGTGCAGATGAATTGGTTTAAAGAAGTTATTTTGATTGGGTGTTTATACTCAGCTGGAAAGAGGGACTCCCTAGTCACATAATCAAGAGTGGGGTTAGACCATCACCCCACTGGGGTCTAAGTCTTAACAACATAAAGCAGTGTTCTGGTAAAAATCCTGCTAACCTAGCTGGGGTTCTCATTTAGGCTGATCTGCTACTCCGATTACAGCGTGGATCTTAGCTCTGTTGTTTTCCCAGGTGGCAGGAGGGAGGGAGGGTTTCAAATCTGGTCCGGATGCAGTTTTCAGCCGCTTTGCTGACCTGTTAGGCTCTTGCCAGTCGCTAGTTGCCAACAGCTGGGGCTGTGTTGGTCCTTCATTCAGCATTTAGCTCCCCTGCTGGGGTACCATGTGACTCTCGGTTTGAAAACGGGGCAGAGTGATGCGCAAAAAGCCATGAAACGGAGGAGCTCTCGCCAGCTGTCATCTGCTTTCCTGGCAGATGTTTTGTGGACGTGTGGGGGCTGGGGGTCCATTTTTGGTCACAGATCACACCCAGGAGTAGGTGGATTTCCAAGCTCTGTCCATTGTCTTTTGAATTGTGTAGTTAGCAGACATGTCAGATGTGCTGTCCTGTCTGTAATAATTGTCCAGTGTCTTGGAGGCTAACGTGCACCTGTGTCCTTTTGCAGGTGCTTTCGATGGAACACCAGCAGATTATGTCTTCATGCTGCTCTTCAACTGGATCTGTATTGTTGTATCTTTTCTTAACTATCCGCGTGACGGATTACATCGGTTCTTCGGAAGAGGTTGTTAATTTATTGTTATTTTAGATTATGTATTCCCTGTTTTGCAGTGCTATAGCTAAAAATCACACAACAGCCTCAGCTTCCTATCCATAAAGAATATCCATACGTTGAGGTAATTATGCCCACTGTAAGTGACATCATCACTGTGGCCAGTGATTGGGTGACAAGCAGGATGCACTCATGGCAGTCCCTGCCGGGTATGTCATACAGCCACAAACTGGGTTCTGAGAGCCTGGGAGGGGAGGGGATTCCAGTGCCAGTGATCAGGAATGCACGTCGTTTGCCTTTTTGGTGCCGGTCCTTTAGGCACCCTGGGTCCACTGCTCCCTGAAGCGTCCATCAGCTCCGCTTGTGTGACGTAACTGAGGTAATCTGCCAGTTGTTTCCCCAAAGAGTGTGCGGGCTTATTTAGGGCTCAGCTGACATTTAGTCCTGTTGTCTGAATTGTCACCTTCATCACCGTCATCTTCCTGGCAACTGTACAGCTTCTCCGCTGTGGCGGCCTGCTATTGTCCCTCCCCCAAGGTGCGGCATTGGTTAAGAGAGGTTCATTTATAAATAGTCACCTTTCACTTTCCGGTGTGGATGGTCATGTGCTGAATATACTTGATGGCCCTTAACCAAACATGTACAGATAACTGGATTAATCATGGACATGCAGGTAAGAGTTCTGTTTTTCAGTTTGAAGTGCTTATGTAATTGTGTAGTTTAAGGGGATAAAATAAAAAGAATGCTGAAAGTAATATGTATAAAAAAACACGCAACTGTATATCAGGCAATGTTTAAATTAAACATACAGATAGAATTAATTAGAATTACCTTCTATATTCAATATAGTCAACGGTGGGTTTCTAAGCAAGTCTCAGGGGTCATTTGCTCTTTCAGTGAAAAACTTCTTCCCCCCCCGAAATCTGAGCTCAAGCTCCTAATTATTCTTGGTTGAGAGTATGGCTTGTTTGACAAGTGCAGCAGGAAGGACCTTAATCGAACCCGGTTCTGTTTTTCAGCTCCTGATGATTCCTTTGATTATGTCTGTGCTGTATGTTTGGGCCCAGCTGAACCGGGACATGATCGTTTCCTTCTGGTTTGGAACCAGATTCAAGGTACCGGTATCTGCTCACCTCATAATAAAGATGGTGGCTAGATGTACCACAAAAATCAACTGTCCTACTTTCCAGGTCCAAGTTGCTTGCAAGTATTAATTAGATGCTTTGTTAGCACATAGACACAATGAATTTAAATCCTTTAAAAAAACATGCCATGAACTGGACAGTGTCTGACAACTTTTAATTCCCTTAAAGGCGTGTTATCTTCCTTGGGTCATTCTTGGATTCAACTACATTATTGGAGGCTCGTAAGTTATTCATGCGATCGTCGATCTCAGCACTGTGACATTTCTCTTCCAATTGCTCAGTATTAGCTGTATGTATGTCCAATCTGATAATGCATAAAACTCCATGTGTCTATTTTCATTTACAGAATTATCAACGACCTTATTGGAAACCTGGTGGGTCACCTATACTACTTCCTGATGTTCAAGTATCCCATGGACCTGGGCGGTCGAGCCTTCCTGTCAACACCCCAGCTTTTGTAAGCGTTTTTTTGCTCCAGAGCGGGCTTTAACAGGGGCTGAGTATTAGCGATGATGGCATCTGCTTCTTGCTCTATATAAATACCTGATCTGAGCATATCTATTTCGTTTCAAAATGATGTCACTGGAAGTTGGCTGAGAAAGAAAAATCAGACTGTTTGGTATCTGAATTGGTGTTACAGAAACACTGACTCATGTTGGACTGTTTGGATGGTAACCAGTGAGGCCTCATTTGACTCCCTGTGTCACGTCTCTCACAAGCTGCTCCTCCCTCTGGCAGGTACCGCTTCTTCCCAAGCCGACGGGGTGGAGTCTCTGGGTTTGGTGCTCCACCTCCCAGCAGAAGACAAGCAGCCCCTGATCAGGGTGGGGCAGGAGGGGGACGTCACAATTGGGGCCAGGGCTTCCGGCTAGGGGAGGACTGAGAGATGCTGGTCCCCCAGTTCCCACGACATCGGCACTGACTTTACCGTGCAGGGGGAAATGTTGCCTTTCCCTCGGACAGCCGTGTGGAGAGATCTGTCCTATGATGATGTTGCGTGGCACACTGTTGTGTTTTTGTTTTTCATGCTTTTATGACATTTTTTGTTTACCACACCCCATAATTAATATATCCCAAAGTGTAAAGGTCTGAAGAGCTCACATGTTCAGTGCTTTTCAAGAAGGTGACAAAGCCGTCTCAGTCCCACTTAAAGATTGATAATGTGCAGAATGCTTGTTGTAAATGAACCTTGGCTAATTCATTTTGGTTGGCCTTAATGCACTCAGATGTAGAGAAATAATATTTAATATCAAATGCTTGTCACTTATTTCCCCTCCCTGATTGGGCAGAGATGGTCTTAATGAACATTCTCCAGCTGGAACCAGCTAGTCAGGGCAGAGGAAAAGAGCTGCAGTGCTCTGCCCTGGGGCAGCCATGTGAGGAAGGCTGCAGCAAGGCATCATGAGTAAACATGATGGCTTGTACATGGTCTAAATACATCAGCAATCTCTGGGAAATTACAAATGGCTCCGTGATACTGTCTCCAAGGGAAGGGTGTCACACGGTCCTTCACTTGTCTGCACTCGAGACTACAAAACAATGGCAGTCTGCTCGCAGAGATTTGTGCAGTAATGATGGCACATGACCTTAATTACAGCTGCGGGCACTTTGTAAAGAAGATTGAGGTCTGAAAATAATCCAATATGAATACAGCAGACAGTCTTGTAAGAAGTTACCAGGGTTGGGTGAGGTCAACTAATGTATAGTTTTTCTTACAGTTAATGTACTTCTGTTCATTCTGTTAGTAGAAGCATTGATCAGCTTTGCCTCTTTTTATTCGAAGAGAAGGTTGGACATCAGTTCTGATGAGTTCAGAACATTTATCTTAGAAATGTGAGAAGATTAAAGACAACATTGTGATTGATCTTGGTTTTTCACTTGGGTCATTTGTTGTGGATGTACCACATGTAGTAATCCAAGTCAGTCAGTCAGTCTAATAAATGTATTCACGATTAGTAGTTTGGTGACTCAGTAATGATGTAATGAGTCTGAGGTCATGGTTCTCAAGAGTCCAGCATGATCGCACACCTCAGTTATGTTCCAGCACCAGCTGAAGTCATTTGGCTATCACCTGTACATGCTGTAACCTGCTTTATGTTAGTAATTCCATTCTGAATATCTAAGACAGAAAATATACATAAAGAAGACTGGTAATTGGGTGGAGGCTGGGTATATGAAACACAATGAAATAACAGCCTTCCCAAAGTTTCTTGATAGCTGTTTTATATTCCCAGAGAATGGAATGCGAAGTAAACATTTAGGACAGCGATGAACAAGCCAAAGGGATTCTTCTGACTTACTGACCCTCTGCATTATTTCTAGTGTAAAACTGAGCAGTTTTACTGTCAAACGACATTAGTGTGGTGACACCAGTCAGGAAAAAAAAAAACAACAAAAATGGATCAATCCCTCAGAAGGACAGGGGAAGTACCTAGAAACTTGACAGTCATGCAGAACATCTCAAAAATCTTTGCTTTTAAATAGGCTGTGTTTTATTGGATTACAGCAGATGGCAGCAGGATTCAGAAAGAGTAAAGCAGGATCCTGGTAGAATTACAGTATTTTTGATATATTTGAGAAACTGACATAGCAGAAGAGTACCATAAAGAGCGTTTATGTGCTGATATTTCCTGTTTATACAGTAAAAATGGAACTAGCACTACTAGGGTTTCCCTAGAAACCCAAATACTAAGGCCAATAATAATGTGTGTTCATCTGAAAGGAGAAAGTAAGACTACAGAAGAATTGTATGTGCAGGATGTCACTAAGATCCTTAAGCTGTTCACAGCCCTCACTTCCTCGCCAAAATGGCGGTCAGGTGTAGGAGCCCTGTGCTCCTTGTTCTTGAGTCAGGCACCTTGCAAAATGCATACTGAGGGGCAGCCATCTCCGTGTGAGTGCTGTGTAGTCCTGGACATTCAGCTGTACCCAACGATGGTCAGTGCTTGGACTTCTAAAGTTTAGAACATCCTCAGGATGGATTACAGTTGGACACTGTAAAGTTATAGGAATAAGATGCCAAAATATGTAGTGGTTTATGGCGTCATTACAAAAATCAGAACAAGGACCAGCCAAAACTCAAGGGACAAATCCATTCCTATATAAACGTAACAAAACTCTCCCAATATCATACAAATCTATCATGTAACAGAAGAAATATTTACAGGGAGCATCGCAGCAGTTCCGTTTTGGCACTCGACGGTCACCTCCAGCGGACGGTCAGCGCCCTGGGCGTGTGGCCTTCTTACAGTGCCCCTGACCATCAGTCGGCACTTTACATTCCACCAGCATTTCCACAACATTCTCAAAGTTTTAACAGCAGACTGACTATTGTAAGAATGCAGCCTTTTAGCCCAGAGCAGGGGTGTCAAATCATTGGTTCCAAAATATGGAAAAACAAAACCTTTCCTCTTCCTTTTCTTCTGTGCAAATGGCAGCAGCCAGTTTTGAAACCTGCAGCCAAAACAAGAAGCATCATCATCTCAGTCCGAGCCCGACTACTCAAATCCAATGGACCCTCCATATGTACGGTTCTCTACCTTTCTGTCCGACAATCTGGCACACTGATTAAGGATGAAAATGATAATCGTGACTGCGATTTGGCTATGTATCTACAAAAAGAGTCTGTTTACAACCGATTTCAATGCTTCCTGACAGGATTCTTCGCAGTGAAGACTAAGATCTTTAATCACAGGTTTCCTCAGGTAACAGACTGCGTTTATATACACCCTGAGCAGTGTGAAGGGATTCCATCCTCACCAGTCCTAGTGCCCACAAACCTGTTAGTTATGCAAAATAATTTTTTATAGACACCTGCAGTAGACAAAAATAGCTCGTAAATGTATCTATAAAATCTAATTAACGTATTATGTGAAACCCACACAATATGACAACCAATTACGTTAAATTACATGGCTTTAATACCAAAGTGCTCATATTTTAAAACAATACCATGTCCCTACCACTGCAGTAAATGTTAATAGAATAATACCTAAACATTCTGCAAGAAGAGCCTGCATTTTTTGTTTGACAGAATTGCTGGGAACCTCAGAATATGCTAATAAAAACCAGCCATAATCATAATTTAGCCCACAGAAATATTGGCCATGGGACATGGATGGGAGTTGGAATTTATCAGTCAGTTAGCAGAACATTTTAAATACCCTGGTTCTCGATATGGCATTACATTTTTTCATACTGATAATTGAAACATGAATATGGCTTTCAGGTTACTAGGCAACAATGCTATCCCTGAAATCTCCCATTCACTCATCATCACTAGACAATTGTTTTGTCTGTGTTTGTAGGTATGTATGTAAATAAATACCCTTTTACACTGAAGTAATAAACCCATGTTTGCTCCATGAGAAATAAAGATTACTGCTTGCTATAAACCATCCCATTTCTAACTCCCATGTGCATTGCTTACCTGGCACATTTTGTGTCACCCTTCCATAGGTGTCTTCACATTCCCAGCATCCAGGACAAGCTCCTGATCCTTCAAGCCAGTAGCTGTCCCCATGGTCATGTTAACCCAGCTACTAGGTTCCTCTCTACTTAGGCCATTCTGGCCAGTATTCTTGCCAATGTCAGAAGTGTTCTGCCCCAACCTGTTGGTGAACCAGTCCGTGATCTCCTGGTTGCTGAGCTTGGTGCGATCTGTCAGTCCGTCCAGGTCATCGGACCGTGTCGCTTTGCCTTCTGGACAGTGCTGCAAGATAGCACTCTGGGTGTGCTCTGTGCTGGACAATGCACCTTGCCCATTTGCTCCCCTACCACTTATAGGCTGGAAAGTGTCCATCCACTCCAAAGCTCCATTTTTAAGCAGCAACCGGTTGTCTTTGAACCAGCGGACAATTTCGGTGCGTGCAAGACCTGTCCGGGCTTCTAACTGACTGTACTCCTCAGGTGACGGCCACCGAGTTTGTGTGAAGACATCTTTCAGGAGAGTCAGTGATTTACTGTCAATAGGCAAGGAGCATGAAAAAGGGGTGGTGATGGAGAGAGAAGAATCCCTGGACCAGCTGTCCTTCTCATGGCATCCGTTCAGCACACTGTGTCGCTGCTGCCTCTCCCCTCCATCTGCCTTCCTTGAGCCCATGGAGTTCAACACTGCTTGCTCCAAGTTGTCTCGTAGTGCTCTGCGCTCTGAAAACCAGCAGTCAATTTCCATCTTGGAGAGCTTGGTCTCACTTACAAGGCTCTCCAATTCTCCTTGTGTTGGAACACTACTCCTCTGGAAGCTCTCTTCCAGAATCTTCAACTGTTCAGCAGTCTTCCCTTTCACTCTGTCAAGAAGAGGGAACCGGGAGGGAACAGACTTCTGCAATGTCTCTTTTGGCACAAATTCGCCACTCATGTGCTGTGGACCCTTATCGGTTCTGTGCTGGTTGCTAACCCCCTTTTTGCCACCTGCAAGGACAGCGCCCTCATTAAGAGCATTCGCCTCATCTTCTGGAAGTTGACTCTTGTCATAGTTAGGCCTCAGCTCCGTGATATGTTCACCTAATTTCTTACAATCCAAAGAAAAAGTGATAACGGGAGAGGTGGCCTTGCGAGGTGACTGTATTGAGTGGATTATAGTTGGCCGTTTCACTTCAACAGCAGGTGCTGCGATGTTCTGCTTCCCAGTTGGAGAAACTGCCTGGGGAACAGGTAGTGACTTTGCATCAGTAGATACTGTGGATGCTGTGAGTGGACGCTTCACATCAGGGGCTACAATTACAGCTGCTGCTGGACGCTTCACTTCAGGGGGATAGACCGAGGCTACAATTGGCCATTTTGCCTCAGATGTGGCCACTGGAGCTACAATCGGCCGCTTTGCTTCAGAGACTACCACTGGAGCTACAATTGGCCACTTTGTCTCAGATGTGGCCACTGGAGCTACAATCGGCCGCTTTGCTTCACAGACTACCACTGGAGCTACAATCGGCCACTTTGTCTCAGATGTGGCCACTGGAGCTACAATCGGCCGCTTTGCCTCAGATGTGGCCACTGGAGCTACAATAGGCCACTTTGCCTCAGATGTGGCTACTGGAGCTACAATAGGCCACTTTGCCTCAGATGTGGCCACTGGAGCTACAATCGGCCACTTTGCTTCAGAGACTACCACTGGAGCTACAATCGGCCGCTTCGCTTCAGAGACTACCACGGGAGCTGACCATTTTACCTCAGAGGCCAACGCTGCAGCACCAGCCGGCCGTTTCATCTCACGGGCTATCACTGGGGCTATAATGGGTCGCTTAGCTTCAGAGGCTACTGCTGGGGTAGCAGCTGGCCGCTTCGCTTCAGAGGCTATCAGTGGGGCTATAATAAGACGCTTTGCTTCAGGGGTCAGCAAGGAAGGCGCAACTGGACGTGTCACTTCATTGGCTAATGCAGGAGCTGGCACAGGAAGTTTCACATCAGGGGCCATTACTGGAGCCGTCACACGAGTCACCTCAGGGGAAAGTAAGGGTGCAACTAAAGGTCGCTTCATCTCAGCTGCAATTACTGGGACAGCCACAGGTCGCTTCACTTCAGGGGCCACCACTGGGGCTGCCAAGGGCCGCTTTAGGGCTTGTGTCTGATTGGCAACTGTAAGTGCAACGGGTGAGCAAGTGACAGTTGACCCACTGGCAACAGTTGTCAACACTAAGCTTGTCTGTCCCAGGAGCCGGCAGGGGACAGTCTGAATAAGAGGTTGGGCTGGCTTGGCAGACTCTGTCACTGGGGCAGGCAAAACAGTAAATGTCTGATGTGCAGGTGGGATGGAGCCATTAAACATTTTCTTCCGAGCCTCCTCTACTTCCTCTGGGGACCAGGTAATGCCTTGTTTTAGCCGTTGGGTTGTGAACCAGACTTTTATTTGTTCCTCTGGATGTTTAGAGGCAGCGGTCAGCCAGGACAGCTCTGCATGAGTTGGGTAGGGAAACTTGTTGAAGGAGGTGATCAGGGTTAAGTTGCTGTCTAGTGATGGGTTGTATTTGGTGGTGTTCAAGGGGACAGCAACTTTTGGTATGGAGTTAAAGTTCGGAGGACGCTGAAGTAAAGGCATTACGTGAGAGAGCCCTTCTTTAATTGTCGTTTCAGGAATTATAACAGTCCCATTCACATTGATAGCAGTGATTTGGTCTTTTGGGCTAATGTTAGTTAGAGGATTTTTTTCAAATTTAGACTGACCAGTCTTGGTGATAGCCGATTTACTCAAGGGACAGGAAGGAAATCCTTCTCCGTTATGAGTGCTTGCAGCATCACAAATAACCACGTCCGTCAAGCCTTCGATGGTCTGCTCCAGTACAGTCTGACCATTTACTTTGATCCTTTTGAACTTAAAATTGGTCTCTCCGGGATGACACTTCTCATTATGTTCTGTGAGTGTGTCAAACTTTTTTGTGTTGAAGTTGCACACTGCACACAAGTATAGAGGATTGAGTATGACATTGGGGTGACTCGAGTCCACATGCTCTTTGAAGTCGTTCAAGTTCTGAGTGGAGAATGGACAATACTTGCATTCATAGCCACCCTGTTGTTTCCGCAGTGGACGTGCTGCCTCTGAATTCTGCTTCTCAGGTTCCTCCCTGTGCTCGGATCCGGAATCCCTTCCTGAAGAGGGATCTTTGTTAGTTTCAAGAGGTGGGATGTTTTGGATAGTGTTATTGGAAGAGACATCCATGTCATCAGAGTCATCCTGTTCGGTCATATCACTGAGTCGGATCATGCAGGGAATCGTGGACTTTCTTCGACTGGCCATAGCTGAATGGCACAGAACTCAGGGAGTATGGTGAGTGGACAGGGCAGGAGGGTGTGTCTATTCCTGAAGGAGGTAATCTTCTCCAGCTGTATTTGTGTACTGGAGATTCCTGCTGACTGTCAATGTCAGCTCCAATGGAGGACTTCATGAGACTTCATCACACATTGCCTGACCTAAAACAGAAAAAATATGTATATTATTTTTTTCTTTTAAAGAACTTCAAACACTGCAAACTCCTACATCAGACTGGGGAATACACTGTAGCCAAGGTCTCAAAGAAACAGGGTATGCGATATCTTCAACTGAGAAATGTAATTTAAAATGCTCTTGAAATGTTCTAAGTGAGTATTAGACCACTGATAAAATAGCTGGGGTCACAGTCATCTGGAACAAACACTATGTCACACATGATCTGCACTTTATCTCTAACCATCTTAACACTGTGAAACAAAAACTTATTTGGGGAGAACATGAGGAGAACATACAGACTTCAAACAACGGGCCTGAATAAGTAGACATACAAAATGCACAACATTTGTACCCTGTTAACCCCTAGAAAGTGTGCTTTATAATTATCCTCTATAATTGTGCTTGACACAAGCTGTTCCATGTCTAAAGACCATGAATTGGTAATTATGAAAAATCTTCAACTCATCTCCAGTCCTGTCACACCAGTTAAATATTATGCATAAATATCATTAGGACTGTACACTGAATACAAATGTGTGTCTAACTGCCCTTTCACCATTGCCATACATCAGTAAATAATCATAACCAGAATACAAGTGACAGACGACAGGATTCTCAGCCAAGCACACGAAGGGAATTGCATTTTTGAAGACCGAACATAAGGACAAAATATATTCAGAGACCTATTGGAAGCAAAAGCCTGGTGTCTTGAGAAAGGAAAAAAAAAAACTCAGAAGATTCTGGATATATAAATAATAGAAATAGGAATGGGAATAACAAGTATTTCTCACTATCAGTTGGCACAAAAAGGAGGATGGGCAATTTGTGCCTCGCCATGACCATGGCAGTCCCAAGTCTTCCCGGCAAGTAGTTTCTGACTTGGCCAGTTGTCTTCTGAGATGTATGCAGGTCATGCTGACTAGCTGAAGCCTGAACCCCTACGAGACTCCTGACACGTCGAAGGCTGGCACATGGTGGGGATCTCCTGACAGCCCCTGTCGACCTGAGCTGCATCCAGGCAGTCTGGACACCAGTCATATAGCGGGGAATTTCACAGGCCCCGTCAAAGCAGTGGCACAAACAGAACGCAAAGTAGGCCAGAGACGCAGAGGTTGGGGCCCAGAGAGAGTGAGTGATGCAAAGTGACAGCAAGTGAACAGGGGGAATCTATCACGTGCATGAAAAAAATGGCGATCCGGCTATCACAGTCCACAGAACCAGTGGGTATAAGCATATGTGTGGTGTGTGTGTGTGTGTGTGTGTGTGTGT
>JABFEA020000050.1:6214386-6241273 GCA_019775915.2 Cyphomyrus plagiostoma | reverse complement strand
CCCCCCCCCCCCCCCCCCCCCCCCCCCCCCCCCCCCCAACCACCTGGATCAGACTTGCCCTGCTCACCTTCTCTCTCTTCCCGGCACAGAGCACACTGGGCAATATCCCTGCAGAACCTGGGACGAGAGGAAAATAAAGCGTGGGCCCACAACAGAGGCCTAAAGCTGCACCGGTCTGTGTTTTCTCAAAAATAGAAGGTTGTTACCTAGGAAACATGTCGAAAGCAAGTCGGTGGCTTTGGGACATTATATTGAACAACACCATCTGCACTGTTTCATGTTATTGCTCTCGCCTTCCATTAACTTTTGCAACCTAGAAACAGCCCACTGAACCAACATTCTCCTGAATATATGATCAGCACAACTTATTTTGAGAATCTGGCCCTCGGGAGATACAGCTGTAGCCATTAGCATATTAATCATGAGAAGGGATTCATTAATAAATGTACTTTTGGAGAAAAGCCTTCTCAGTTTAAAAGGAGTTTCACAGAGCTAGTGTCTCCATCTCCCGCTGCCAAAGTCAGTCTTTATGCAAGTTCACACTTCCACCTCTGATGATAGCCATATGAACCCAACCCCCCCCTCGCAATGGGGGTGGAAGTTATTTGAAGGCTACAGGTCACAGGTGGCCAGATCTACTTTGAAGACTATTTCAAATATCCAGAGAATCATTCAGTTATATCACACGCAAAAATATACAGGCACCTATGCTGTAAAAAGACCACCTTTTATACAATGCAAAAGACATTTGTATGTAAAAAGATGAGAACCAGTGAGACAATGGCTGGTGAAAACCTACGAAAAGCAAAGAAGCAAGGGCTTACAATCCGTCTTCGCTGCTACAGGAGTGTCTGTAAAACTTAGACCTTATTTTAGAGATTGAACCAACTTATGAAGATACGACTAGATAGAGCAGCAACTGTGTAGGAAGCTGGGTCAGCCTCTGTAAAGTGGGGCGAAGAGCTGGAGAAGAGCCAAGTCCGTACACTGCAGCCCTGGGGCAGTGTGCATGCGTGTGAATGCATGACCGCCTCTTCACCCCATGCTACCATATCAAATACACCTTTTAAAGAGATTACATCATTAAACTTCACCTGATCTCCTATTAAAAGAAATAAAAACTGCAAAAGGGGCATCAAGAGTAACTGCTCTTAAGCAAGGTGCTATAATGTAGAATTTGTATACAGTGGTACCTCGGCTGTCGAACTCACTAGAACTCGAATTTCTTGAAAGTCGAACAAACCAGTTTGACCTAGTACTCGATCTGAATAATATAAATCGAACCGTGAACGCTGGAAATGAGTTGTGCTACAATGCAATTCTTACTTGAATGCCTTCTTCACAGACTGGATAATTAACCAAATAAAGCAGCGCAACATTACAGTAACTAATATTAAATAAACCACTAACTTACGTGTACTATTAGAGAATTTATGTCATTTATTTAAACTTTATTTTACCAGGTAAATTCACTGAAAACCAGTTCTCACTGCTTTACATGATATTCAGGAGAAATAGCAGACTACGCATCAGAACCCACCTGGGATACAAACGTCATTCGTGTAGCTAAACTCTTTAGCCAATAAGAGCAAAGGTGTGCCGTCACTGTGGCAATTCCAGTTTGTGCAGCCGGGTGAGAGGTCGTAATGCATCGAACCGTAATGCACTGCGACAGGATCAGAATGCGTTGCTTTAAGCCAGAGCTGTAAGCAAGTGTAATGCACCCAATGACCGGACTGGGAAAACAAGCTGAAACGTGGACTTAATACAGAGGACTAATGACAACAACCAGAAACAGCTGATCACATGAGGATAAAACACAAGGTTAACGAGGGGGCGTGGCACACAGAAGGAGTGGACGATCAAGGCAGGACAGTGGTAATGTTGGGGTAAGATCTTTATTGTTTTGGAAGCCATTAAGAAAAAACAAGAAGAGCATTTTATCCTGTTCATTTTGTGTTTAAAACGCTAAAAAAAAACATATTTAAGTGTAATTTTGGGGGGGATGGGAACCATTCAATCCGAACTTTTTAGGATTCGATCCGGAGTCCGGAACGGATTAAGTTCGATAACTGAGGTACCACTGTATATATATAAAAATCGGTCATCTAAACAAATATTCTAAACAAATTTAGATTACATAATCAAATAAACAATAAACGAGCAAAAACTAGTAAGTTCTTACATGGGAGTTTCCAGCAGCCTAGTGTGACATGGACATGAACTCAGCGATCAGTAGCTGAAACTGAAAGGCCTTCCAGTGGCACCTGTGAGTAAAGTACTTAATACAAATTACGGCAAAGGAACGTCTGCCCATTTCTCTTTTTATCCTATTCATGCAGCTGAATTTTACCACAGCAACTCAGGTTAAATATACATAACTGCCTACAAAACTAATTTTGTGGTTGGAAGCCTGCTGTCTTCTGTGACCAAGGAAACAAGCATCTGAAGAAAAAGGGAAACCTACAACGATGACATCACACAGCCAGTGCTCTTAGTCATCACACCTGGCATTTTCTGGAACACAGGGATTCTAACTCCCACTGCGCTCTGACCAGCCCGCCTCCGCTCTTTGCATTCTTTATTAGGTGCCAATCCATCTAACCAGAGAACGATGAAACATGAGCTGTTGTGCAGATGTAATCTTATTTATTCCGCATTAGGGAATCCCTCCTGGTTGATGTATATTTGTGTGTCTGAAAGACTCAAACTGATAAACAGCGAGTGTGACGCCATATATATATTAAGCAAAACACACTTCAAGGCCTTCAGATAAGTGTCACCAGAACCCAGGAGCGCAGCTCACTGGTGGTACGCCAGGTACCAATACTAGTCTGGAGTATTCCTTTTTAAGGTACAAGTTTTAAAGGAAGGAACAGTGAATAGTAAATGAATGGGTTTTGTAGTTTGCTCCGCTATTCCTAACACTTGCATTGGCTCCACAATAACTACTAGGTACTGGATCTTGCAACTGCATCTGCACTATGGACTGCCGGAATCATCATCATCATCATCATGACTTCATCTTAAACTATTGAGCTCAGTAAGAATATTCCAGATCATGCAAATTCTGAAAGAATTCATTTAGATGAGCATCATTTGATCTTGGTTTTGAGTATTTCTGGGGAAGGTGCTTTTGATTTTTTAACCACATCCTTGTAAATTTGTATACATTCCTGTAACTGCGCTGTATCGCTGTCTAGCAATTATCATTTGTATTAACTGTTTTACATGTGTCATTTGCATTTTTGTTAATGTACATCAGTTTGAATGTATTGTGTATCAATTACACACTAAGACTTACCAAATTAATTCAGAAAACAGCAAAAAAAAACAAAAAAAACACACACACACAACACATGACATGAACTTAAACACTTAAGAGTCAACATAATGAGCAAAGGTTACAGCTGCATTACAAATAAACTGTTGCCAAGCTGATGAAGCATTTATACAACCATCATAGTCATATAAGTAACGCTACAAAGCTGCTAGCTTCTATAGCAAGTATGACCTAGCTTTAAAGGTGACAATTGTGGATGTCTCTAAAGTCAGGAATCTGCATCTGGACACAGTCAAGTCTAGAGCAACTCTGCCTGTGGGAGCTGAAATTATTGTGGGGCACATGGGGAAAGGTGCCAAGATACAATTTGATAAAGAATATAACTGGACTGATGTTAAGTTTATAATTGGAGATTTCATCTGATGTTATGGAAAAAAAGATGGCATCTCCTTCAACAGGTGTATATAACATTAATAATGCTGCAAAACACTTTACACACACCAATGGCTATCCAGAACTCTTATTTTATTGGGTGACAATTTATGACAGGTATTAATTACAGATTGGATGTATCAAAGCACCAGCAGGGCATTTTGAAATTCCATGGTGCCACGACAGCAGTCCTGCTAGCCAATCACTAGAAACATGAGGTGTGAATGTGTTACTGATAGCTTTGCTGGAGACTAAAAACTGAAGGCTGATTTCTGAAAGTCAGCTGCATGTCACACTAACACATTGTACATGACACTAAAACAAAAGAGATGGAAAAGCCAAGGAGACAATGAATCTTTCAAGCCCAGAGACATCAAATATCCAAATTGATTATTTCACAGGTTAATTCAAGTGCACCACACCTTCATTAAAAATTCACTAATACAAATTTAACAGAACACTCTGTCTCAGGGGCATGGATTAGCTTCACAGGATATGACATTATATTTGCAAAAGAGTTGCCCAGCTTGAACAGAAACAGAAACCCACTGTGGCTCAGACTTATGGGTTTTAGCAATACATAATTCAGTTCATGCTAAGATGAGCTGTCACAGAGCAGAATGCATTTTGAGTTACGGTGCAGCAGTGTGTTAAAAGCCTGAGCCAAGCTGTTTGAGTTAACCGTGCACTTGCAGGACAGGTCTTAAAGGACGCTTTTCAGACTACATCTCTCTGTTAGTGGGTGGAGATGAAACCATACAAGTGGATCTGTACTGACGACTAGAATTAGGAAATGACAAATACAGACAATTGGCTTGCTAAGCAGATGTAAGACATTCGCTAGCGCATCCGAAGCGTTCTCGAAAACAGATTTCTTGCTTGCCAACAACTATCTTCATAGTTCAAGAATAGGGCATGGCTGTAATGATTCATCCCCTTGACATTCTTAATATCTTCATAGCCATCTGCTTAAGTATCAAGTGCATTAACCTGACTAAACAATAGCACTATATTGTGTTTTTCCTCTAATAATCCTATACATAACTTAGAGGTAACCTCCTTACTGGAAGCACAGTGAGAAGGCAATAAAAAACAATTTACTGAGTGGAGGTACTTAAGGCTATGAATTATTCTGTCGTTGAGCCCCAAGGACCATGGAGAGTATTTCAGGTAAATACTTTATTCTGCCGTTATTTTCACTCATCACTAGTTAATTGTATACATTTGGATAGATGAACAGACCAAGTGGAAAAGGCCATCATTAAATTTTCAACCAGCAGGCTTCTGAGTCTGTAAAACAGAACGGTCATAAATGTTCAGGTCTGAGCTGTAAAGAACAGATAGGCTGAAAAAGAAGAAACTACTGGACAAGTCTGCAGTGACATCCTTTGGCAGCACTTATTCTTGTCAAATTTAAGAGATGCTAGAGTCTAATAGGACATAGGATAAAATACTAAGTGTTTTGGTCAAGTGTTATGTGTAGGGAGGAAATGAATCATCTAGAGACAAGAACATCTGTCAAGCCATATAAAAACCATCTACAATGAAGACTACGATCTACACATGAGTTTCATGCAATCTTCATGGAAGAATACAAGTAGCCGAAAAAAGATTTTGCTCAGGTTCCAAAAATAATATAGTATGCTGCTCTGTCTCATTCATATACTGCTACAAGCATAAACAACCAAGTTACAGGTAATCTATTATAAAAATCAAGCAAATTTCAGAAATGCATTTGCTGAACTTTCATTTAACATCCGACTCCTGAGAAGCTTTTGAAGGATGTGCACAGTGGACTGATCATAAACCATATAAATTTTATATACTTGTCAGGCAGCAGCTCGTTGAGTTGGTCAGAAGCTGCACTCATCGCACAGTCACCCGTTTCATTCATGCCAGTAAACTCCAAACTTAAACAACAGTCTCAAATTCTAAAGGTAAATATGTGGAGTTAACAAAAAATCTGCAACTAATATTGTTTCCATACATTAACAGATTATTTGCATGCAGTTGATCATCCAACACTTAAGCAGAGTAACTGGGGTTAAGTACAGCAATAAGGGACTCCACATCACAGTCTCTCCTGCCACTTGAACCAGAAATTATTAGTTTGCAAGTTCATGTTCAGAGCCCACATTCGTATGGCAGCTCAACAAATAAACATCCACTGCGACACTGAATAACTTAGAAACATTTAAACAGAGACTAAAATCATTCTCATTCTTTCACAAATAGATATTTCAGCTTGTTTTCTAGACAGAAATACTTTAATCCACCGGTTCCTGTAACTACTGCTTGCCTTCCAACTGACAAAAATGTACAACAAAAATGTAATAACGGGAGGAAATTAAATAGCAAAAACATTTCAATTTAAAGTCAATAAACAAGTTGGAAAGGTAATCGATTCTGCCGCCCCTATATATACTGTTCCTGTGTTATCTTTGAAGACGACAATTTATGCTTCACTTGGTTACACAGTAATCACAAAAACTATAATATGATACATACTATATTTACACGGTTACCTGAACAGACGGAAACCTTCATCTAGACGGTATGGAGGGGGGGGAAAGAGGAATATGTGCGTGCAGCGGAAGGAAAAGGCGAATATTCGGTTCGGCGAAAAGCGGGTCGACTGGGCGGGGAACGGATAGGGGCGGACAGCTCCACAGGGCACCGGGCTGAATAGCGCTTCGGATTCCTTTTCGTTTCTTTGCTAACTATGAACTAATAATAATAATTATTATTTGAATAATCATAATAATAATAACAAATAATAATAACCCGATCGATTCGATACGGACGGCCGAAGGACCCAACAATTCCAGCGACTGACACACGGGTAAACGTTCGGGTTAACTGCCACGGGCTCGGTAAGTTACAGTCACAGAGTCTATGGCTCCAGCTGTTTTCCGGCGGGGGTGGCCAGCTCGTGCCCCCTTTCTCCGCGGTACTCCCCGTACTGGGTGATTCTCCGAGTCCTCGCCAGACAGTCCTGCAGCGGAAGGCGTCGCCGCCGCCGGCCACAAATCAAAGCGCCGCACAGTTACCTCAAGCACGCGTTTAACCAGTTAGTTCCTCCCCTCTCAAAAAAAAAAAAACACTAACCAGGCAGTAGTGAGTAAAAGTGCGAACCGTGTCCTCTCAGCGCGTGTAAACAGCGAGGCGTAACGGAAAGGTAGCCCGCCAGCCCCCCGCTACAAACGGCTTGTTTTATTCACGGCGACGTAATGTTAGCCGGTTAGCAAGGCGAGCTAACGCAACGCCATTTCGACACCGGGAGCCATATTTCGGTGATTATTTCGACATTATTAAAAAGTAGAGCGCGCTGCCACACGCGCCACCGCCGACCGAAGCTAACCACCAGCAGTGTGCGCGCTGAAACTTTTGGCTCTCCGAGTTAAAAAAAAAAAAGAGACACATAAGCGTGTAAACACTGCAAAGATAGCCGGCTAACGGTCCCGCGGGACGAGAGCCCGCCGTTGTGTTCAACCTACCCAGTCCGGTGCATAGCTGGGCCAGCTCTCCGCACGATTTGGGACGACCAAAGTTCACGCACTAGTTTAGCTTAGCCTAGCTTAGCCTAGCCAGCTAACTTACCAAAGCACCACGAGTGATGGAAGAGACCCGGACTAGCTTAGCCTAGCCTAGCCTAGCCGAGCGAGCAGCTTTTAACTTTACTTTAGAAAAGGTAGCCTCTTTCTAACTTGTTTTCTTTTTTTTGTCGGAAGCCTCTAAACCATTCCGTTCAACAAAAAGGGAAATGTGTGCTTTGGCAGTTTCCTTACCTGCCCCCGCTACATACGCGGTGCTGGGTGGGCGATTTAGCGGGAGACTCCCCCCAGAAAGCGGTGCCTTTCTCGGCTAGTAAAAACAAATACGGTGATTAATTCTAAAGATTCTCACTGAATCCTAAAGACAACAGTGGGGGGGGGGCCTTCACTGGGGGAGCTACGCCGAGGGCCACGTGACCTGCGACGTCAGCGTATCATTTGCATACGATGCCCAAGTTACTTTCATTGCAGTTATAGATATACTTATTTGTCTTAGTAAGGGAACACCTGTAAAAAGACAACAAAATCAAAAATATGTATACCTATATCTTAATTACATAATATATTGTCAGAGGGGCGGGTCCCCTAAACAATTCCCCCACGAAAGTGAATGAGATTGCGGCTTTGGCGTCACGCAGTGAAGTCAGCGTAATTGCATATTAAATTATTGATCTGGTAATTGCATGCTGTCTGTTCAGTTGGACCGAAGGATATCTAAAAAAGCTGTTGGCACCGCAGAGAGGCGCAGTTTGTATATCAATATTTATTTATTTTACATAGCAGAAAGACATTTTAAAACGAATGTAACCTGTTTAGAAAGTTGTCCTGTGCATTAATATGCACGTGAAATGTAAACGTTTATAATGTATGGTTTAATTATGTTAAATGTATTTTTTTTGTAAAGCAAATTAACCCCAGAAATGAATTTCGGTTGTATCGCATATTTTGATCCTGACTCATAACTGTCAATAAATAGTATTTATTAATATACTGTAAACAGATGTCGGTCCGTACGCAACATTTCTACTATGGTCTTCGAAAGAGAAGCCAGCATTTAATATAATTAGAAAAATACATCAAGAAATTGTTTCGTTTGTTCTGTTTACGTTACTACACTGCATAAGAACTTCAAACAACGACTAGAAAAGGCTGACTGAATGAAAATGCGTGGCCAACAGCGACCTCTACCGCTCAGTGATGATAGTACTGTATTAAAATTATTTCCTTGGTATGGTTTGTTTTATTGGGTGATTTTTAGGGCCTGTTGTCACGCAGCCGCCCTAATGTGGCGTCTGCGTGTACTCCTTTTGTTGCTTGGGTTTTCATCCGCACTGCGAAGACTTCCAGTTAGCTTAAGTGGCGCTCCTTAAATTACCTAGAGTTGTGAATGTGTGCTCTGTGACATACTGGCATCACGTCCAGGGTGTGGCTATGCCATGTGCTCTAAACTCTTCATTCTTTGTTATATTGCAGTCATTTGCTAAAATCATTTAAGTTCATTTTTTTCCTCGTTAATGTACACACAGCACCTCATATTCACAGAAAAGCACAGAATTGTTGACATTTTTGCTGATTTATTAAAAAAGAAAAAGCGCCCAGGTGCTGTCCATTTCTTCTGATCATCCTTGAGATGGTCCTACACCTTCATTTGAGTCCAGCTGTGTTTGATTATACTGACTGGACTTCATTATCGAAGAAAGTTGGAGAAAGTGAACCATCACTGCAGCCCTCCACCAGTCGGGGCTTTATGGCAGAGTGGCCCGACGGAAGCCTTTCCTCAGTGCAAGACACATGAAAGCCCGCATGGAGTTTGCTAAAAAAAAACACCTGAAGGACTCGATGGGACACGCTCCAGCCACTTGGACCCTGCGTTGGATGAGGAATTTATGGGTAATTTAATTTTGAGAATTGGTTGTAATGTTTAACTTTTTAATATAACACTTGTGTATTAACTGATTATAGGGATATTGTTTTTACCATGAGCTGTAGATACATGTGAGTATATTAATCATGTTTGAAACGAACAGACATGCTTTATCTGTACAAGTACATTAGAACACTTCTCTTCACCAACCCCATCCTGCTCTCTATACCTTGGAAGTCACAGTGCAGGGTCAGCTGATGTGCAGTGCCCCTGGATCTTTGAGTAGAGGCCCTTACTCAGGGGACTATGGACATGCGACTGTTCTGCCAAGACCAGGACTCAAACCAGCAATCATCTGATCACAGGCACAGAGATTTAGCCCACTGAGCTTCTCACCACTTTATTCCTCTTGCTGCCTAAAGCAGGGATGTCAAAGTCAAATACATTAGAGGGCCAAAAAAAACAAATTTGCTACAACCCAAGGGCCGGACCGGTTCAATGTTTATTAAAACATATTAAAATGATTGCACGTAAGCTATTGAACCAAGACCTAACACAGTATTTGATGATTAAATGAACAATCCAACATTTTTGTATGGCTCTGTCAATTAATTTCAAGTGAAAACATTTTTCAACAGGTTCACAGACAAAAACAAACTTCCTTCAAAGAACAGTGAGTTTGCAGGCTACCGTTACATTGTGGGGAAAGAAGTATTGGTGCGTGCAAAACAGCAGCAGGCGGCTATGGCCTGCGGGCCAGTTCTAATACTAAGCAAATATCATCCCGGGGGCCATAGATAATTAATTAGTGGGCCAGACCTAGCCCGCGGGCCTTGACTTTGACACCTCTGGCCTAAAGGATAGTGATATATACCGATACATGATTGTTCTCTACTAGACGTACCCAACCGTTGTGCTAAATGCACAACATTCAAAGACATTGTTGAGAAAACATTTCATCCCTAGAGGTTGGTGGAGAAAAAAAACAAATATAAATAAATACATTTGCGATACAGTGGATTTTTATACGACACAGTGGTGCAGTGGTTAGCACTGTTGGGACTTGGCTTCGAGTCTCCGCCTGAGTTACATGTGTGTGGAGTTTGCATGTTTTCCCTGTGTCGTCGTGCGGTTTACTCTGGTTTCCGTCCACAGACATGCTTTATATCCGGAACATAATGAATACCATCTCATTCAAGATCGAGCGGATGCACATCAACAGAAACAAAACATCTGCTCCAAACAGGGACGGGTCTCTAACACGCTGCCACTCATCATAGATCCTGAAGCTGCAGCAATAAGAGATTCTTGTCTCTTTTCTAAGGGGTTGTGGGTTACTGTTCTTCTTACATTGATGTGGCAGATGCAGTGCCAGTTGAAGCCCATGTGGGCTCCAACTCAAACTTCACTGGCGGATCGCTAAATTGACACCCACTCAGCTGCTTAGATGAAAACTGTTACGTTCCCGGACACAGGCACGGACCCAGATATGCGAGGAAAAGCGGGTTTATTAAAGCAAACAGAAAACAAGGAGTGCCAGCTCCAAGGTGGTAAGGCTCCGGCGCATACAGCTGTCCTAGGCTGGGCAGCGGAGACAGGGAGCGTGGGAGCGGCGCTCAGGGGAAGCACGGCGTCCAAAACGCGAGGCAAGAATCTTGGTCGGGAGGCAGGCAGGGACCTCGTTATCCGGGGAGTCAGTCCGACGAGTAAGGACAGGACGGACACACGAGAGGGAGGCAGGACACCAGGCGCCGGGCTCAGCAGGGGAGGTAGGTTAAGGACGGGAACGAGGCTGTGGATGGAGAGCAAACACGAGGGAGGCAGAGACGAAGGTAAGTGAAGGGGTAACGGGAGAGCGGGGAGACGAGAGATGAATAGTTGCTCGGTACGGCACAAGAACAACATTGGCTCAATACTTCGCACTGAAGTGTAGGATCTCTCTCCCTTTAACCTGGTGTTGATTACGCTGGATGTGTTACACCTGGTTAGTCACGCCCGCTGGAGGCGTGGAGGTGACAAAAACATTCTTAATGTCTTATTACTTTTCCTTTTAATAAACTTGATGTGATTTTGTCCCATTTAATAGCCACTATAGCCCATTGTGTGTTAGCTGTATTACATTTATGTTTTATTTATTCTAACATGTCTTATAAATTTGTCTCTTCAATGCATTATTTAGAGATTTTGAAAAAATGTTTTGTACAGGGTGGTATTTGTTTAAGTCTTTGCTTTTCTCAACTACTTAAATTTATTGACTACCCTGTCCCCACATGGGGGCCAATCTGAATCTGAGACCCAAGAAGGAACAACTTGAAGTGGCCCTCATCACACCCCTGCCTGTATTCCAGTTTCAGTATCTCAGCCTCGGGGCAGGAAGATCTGTTTATATGAAGTATTTGAGGTAAAGGAGGCTTCGTTCCAAGGCCAAGAACACAGGGACCGATCGAGGAGTTTTCACGTGTGTCATTTGTGTCATTTCTGCCAGGGAGAGACTGCCGTGTGAGTGCCGAGCACCAATGCGGCTCAAAATCCCCAAGGAATTTTCAAAAGTAGCTGATGTAATAGCAGCATATTGTTATTAGCACATTGGTGATAAAAGGTTAGTTTTAAATCTAGTAAAATATCGAAAGCTATTTAGATTGGAGTGCCTGACTTTGCCATTGTGCACCACCTCATGTGTCCTTATCTCCTGACCAGGTCAGCTGCTATATATCAATGACCTGTAGGCCCAAGGTGACTCTGAAGCTGAAAGGTTCAGACAGCTGGGCCAAAGTTTACTGCCCTCCCTTTGACCCACTGGTGTGTGTTCTGTCCTGTATAATGGGCATGTTGACTGGTAATGAATCACCCAAGTAGCCTGTGAGGCAGAAAATTCCAGAGTTTAATCTGTCTGTTCACCAAACCAAGTGAGACACAGTTCCTGTCTTTATTGGTGTCTCAAAGTGTGTAGCGCAAAGTAAATGATGGTGAGGATCTCCAGGAGGGTACAGCAACAAGTCTGACTCTGTTTAAATCTCAGAGACCTTAAGCTTTTGATTTATGGTAGTACAGATCGATGAACTAGCACTGTTGCCTCACACCTCTGAGACTGAGGTTCGAGTTTTTGCCCTGGCTCTGCAAGGGGGGGGGGGGGGGGGGTTTGCATGGTCTCCCCATGTCATCATGAGGTTTCCTCCATGCACCCCGGTTTCTCTCCTTATAGTCCAAAAACATGCTGAGGTGAATTGGAGTTACCAAGCCAGGAGCTTCCGAGGTCCAGACCCCCACAATTCCAAACAGGATAAACAAGTACAGAAAATAAATGGATGGATGACTTCATTTGTGTTGCACAATCCTCTTATTCCTTCTTCTATACATATCACTTTTATGTTTAATTACTGATTTCCATTTACATATGTATTGCATATTTATACTTATCCTTATGTTGTATTTCTTTCTTGCCTTCAGTTGTATTTATGCTTTGTGCTACTGGACAATGACACGTCCCCCTAAAGGGATCAATAAAGTTCAGTTTTATCTTTATCTATCTATTATACCTGCTATATGCTCCCATGGGGGCATTGTCTCCCTGACTTCAACAGTCTAGTTTTGTAACTTTGCATTTACTGGCACTCTCAATGCACTCCAACTAATGCAGCAGACAATGAGTAAATTTAATATATATATTCATCTATCCATCCATTTTATCTCAAATTTATATGGATTCTGGGTGTTAGGGGTATGCAACAGCACACCAAAACTGTGATTCTTAAATGACCTGCTATGTAACTCTCAAAGACCAGCGTCGTCTGGAAAGACGACAGGGCTTTTGTGTTCCACTGAGAATGTTAGGTGCCATACAGGTAGGGAGGTTTGGACTTTTGGGTGGGGCAAGCTCTCACAGCTAATTGGACCACACCTCTGTCAGTCACCTCAAAGCCAATCATATGATGCCTCTGCACAGCTATACTGGGGGGGGGATGAGTCATGTTTGCAAACCGTCATTTAATTGCTTCTCTTTGGTTTTCCTTCCAGTGACCCCTTGTATGCCTTCATATGTGGTCTTTCTGAAACCTTATTAAGTATTAATTTCATACTTCACTTTTTTCCAAAGTGTACTTACAGGGAACAGACTGCAGAATGAATATATTGATAGGCTCTCACCCCTAAATGGTAAGTTGCCCCAAAACACAAGGCAATATGCTAGAGCGTGTCTTTAATAAATAAACCCAGGGCCCAAATCTTTCCAGCATCAGACTCATCATCATATGCACATAGAGCCAGATGAGAAGCTCCTCAACTGTGTTTGCAGTTGTGATACGTGTTTGAATTGAAGAGTGATGCAAGCCTGTCGATAATCGGGCTGCTTTGTGGTTTCTCCCGCGCCATTAATCGCACAGCCCTGGAGCCCTGGCATGTTTCAGGGGCCAGCAGCTGGGTTGACCCTCTAACAAAAGCTTTAAGAGCCTCGGCTCATATGGAGACACAAGCCGGATGTGTTGCTGTACAACGTCACCACTTCGCGGTACATATGGCCTCGGTCAGCCGCTGTCCCTCAGTGCTTTTCAGCATCACAGATGCTGGTCGCCTCGATGAGCCAAGTTGAAAAAGCAGGATCACAAAAAAGAAATGATCAGATCATGACTTAAATTAGACTCATACTAATCATCAGCCCCCAGTGATTTTTTTTGTATTAGAGATGATAGAATTAAGGAAAATTACACTGCATAGTTCTGTTTTTTAATGCAGTCTCTATCAGTATATCCTACATAGATTAAATGAATCTTCTTACAGTGCTGAATATCATAAAGCTGTATTACAAATAGATGATAGCATTTTTGTTTTCTAGTTTGTCTTGGCAGCATGGAGAGTAGAGGATCTAATTTTCTGATAAGTGGAGGGTTTGCTATCATCTCACTGCCTGGGAGTGAGAAGAAAGCAGAGTGACTGGAACAGTTACTGAGCTTCAACATCAGGCCCAGTGGCGTAATCAGAGGCTCGAAATCTGTACATTCATACCAATATGAGGTTATATTCACGCCCAAGAATGATTTTGTGCAGTTTTATTGCCCTTTAGCCCTTAGAGACACACATGCCCACACACACATATACACACACAGGTTTGGACTGATAACTTTGTGGGGACTCTCCATTTATTTCTATGGGGAAAACCCTATTCTGAATGTAATGACTTTAACCCCTATCCAGCCCTAATCTTAACTATAAGTAACCAAACCTAATACAAGACTTTTGACATTTTTAAGTTTTTTGATTGCATTCACAGATCTTTGTCAGGACCTGAAAAATGCCACCCACAATGTCAAAATAACAGGATTTCATCACATTGTGGAGGACATTTGGTCCTCACAATGTAATAACAACATAATCCACATGCACATGCACACACACAGAGCAAAGACCATTGCATTCCTTGTAGTTTTACTTCCATTTTATTTGCTTAAAAATAACATAAGAATAGAGTGAGCAGGGAGACAATGATTAGCTCTGTATCCTTAACTGAACAGAACATAAATTCATTAACACATGATGTGAAATAGGCAATGAGCCACCACTGTATTTTATAATTCACAAAACTGCCTGGTTTTAAATGTCTTTATTCCATCTTTTAGCCTGTTTTCCCTGGAAAGGCAAAATGACAAACAAATTCTCATGTGTCAAAAAATGTGCCCTTAAGGCAGGACAAAAGTGTTTATTTTCCTATTATACAAAACTGTATTTCATACTTACCAATGCGTGTTTTAACATTGTTTCATTAATAGTTCCAAAAATATTTGTTATGACCCACTACTCTGCTTGTAATTGTAGGTACTGTGGTTATCTGTGTTTAATGGACGCCCATAATGCAACACTGCTTCAAAATAAAAGCCTCATCTATTCTGCCTACCTGGAAAGGAGGAAACGGCAGGGAAATACTGAGGGTATTATTTATAATACTACACAAGCTGTACAAATGCTCTCTGCTGGTCATTTACAAAAGTTTAGTACACATCAATGAACACCCCATTTATACAATTAGCTTTCACATTGCCTCCAAACACCACGCACCTTTGAAAACAGTAAAATTGACCACATTTGTACTTCTGCACAAGTCCTCACTTTAGCCACCTCTAGACTTGAACCTGACATGATGGGACAGTTTCTCTGTCCATCGTTTTCTCTGTCCTTCTCTCCTTTCTTCCGGGGATGTGTGCATGTTCGAATACTTCAGTTGGGCATCGGCAATTTCCAGTCTTCCCTCTTCGCTCTCCTCCCCATTGGAGCAGCGGGGACCTTCTTCCCAAACAGACTCCTGGAGAAGCGATGCATGCCTGGAGATCTCACCTCCACAGTGTCTTCTGCGGGAAAGGGCTCAGACTCGGGTTCCACGGGACGGGGGGCGGGGTAGTTGGGCTGGTAGTACTCGTGGGGGTAGCCTCTGTACCCCTCATATGGGTCCTCCTCATTATCATAGGGCTGGTAGGGCTCAGGAGCCAATTGTACTATGGGAACATCTTAGTAAGTTGGGTAACCATCATATCCATCTTATCACCATCACCACCCAGTGTCCAGGTTAGCATGACAGACAGAAGAGTGAGTATGAACACAAAATGACACTTAATAATAGCATAACATACCAGCAGCCACAGATAGAACAAAAATTGACAGACTTTCCTGTAGCGTGGGCTTGCCATTTTTGGGGCCACACTGAAAATATCACTGCCTCAGAAGTTTCAAAGATTAAATAAGCAGCTAGCGAGGGGGGGGGGGGGGGGGCCGGAGATCGTAGCTGGCTAGCTGGTTAGCAGAACATGCTGCGTCTGCGTCTCCTAAATGAGGAACGTGTTGATGTAATATGTAGCGTTTTGACTGTTTGTGGCCAGCGGGCACCCCACGCAAATGCGCGCTTTGAATGGCGGTAAACATCGCCGGCGATAGCACCTGCAGGCCTAACTGGTGAGAGTCCATCCGTCTCTTTCTTTTCATCTTGAAGTATTCCTTTGAAGATCGTACCACACGTCAGTATACTCGGCCATCTAGGCTGCTGGGTAATTTGACAGTGGGGTGGACATGAACGGGTGTCCATGAGTGATTCTGGACACAACCTTGAGACGACTCCCCTGCCGGTCCCCGTTTTTGTCCTTCAGGACAGATTGTGCCCGGTGCTGGGGGGGTGTGCTCAGTAGTCATGCTCATACTGACGTCGGCCTTGAGTTAGAACCATTTACAGACAGACAGAGACACAGATGACCCGTCAATCAGGCACCAGCATGCATCCCAGTTACTGACCATGTGACATTAAGCATCAGCCAATCACAACCCGTCTAACCAAAACAAACACCCCATGCAGTTAGAGTGTTGCGTCCAGGGGTCGGTGATCCCAGGAACACCATGACATGGACACGGCGAAACACTCTAGCCTGATGCGGTGAGCCTCCGTCATGCATTAACGATGCATAAATGTCACGAGAAGAAAACAGGGTGCTCTTTGTAAAGCTCCTCTGTAACATTTTAATTCCAGCATTAAGCAAGGGTTTATTACACATATGGATTTATTTACAGTTCATTAAGTCAGGTATTCAAACTTTTTTGACAGCGCCCTCCAAAAGCTGATATATTTGTCATGATTCGCCCCCCATACACACACACACATACTGACCTGGGTGCCTATTTTACTCATTTCAATTACAGGTATCCCTGTTTAATGTCCGCATTACGTTCTGTAAATCAGGACAGTAAATGATTTGGACACTGATCGAATATTACCAGTCACTCTGAAAGTTTAGACTACTCTGCCCTGCCATAGTGTAAGATGCATTTAATTACTGTACTAAGTAGTTTAAATACTTTGCAGATAGTGCTGTATTTTAAACTTTATTATGGATTATTAAAGCACAATATATTGTACACTACTGCACAATAATTCTTCTTATCTTTTTATCTTTTATAAAACACAAAACACGTACTGTGTATAGTAATCAAACACATCTCTACCTATAGCCTTTGTAATATTTCTAAAGGTTTGAAATTGGTCTCCCCCCCCCACCCAATGTAGTTCTCTTGTATTTTGCCCACACCGGCACCCTCCTGCAGTTCCTTCACACCCCACCAGGGGGGTGTGCCACACAGTTTGAATACCTCTGCATTACGTGGACAGGGGTAATAGGAGCCATCTACCTTTTATTTAGAAGCATCTTGGAGTATATCAGAGTACAAACAAATAAATAAATCTATCTTAAGTGCACTTAGAGATATCAAGGAAATGCCTTTAAATGGCTGGAATAATGGAGTATAGCTATAACCATAATGTAATAGATGGGTTGCATTCAGAAAAACAGGGAACGCTGAACTTCAGTTCCTTTAGGAGTCTGAAGCGGCGACATTTGCAATGCGTGATTCATTTTGTCTGTCAGCTCTACACCCGAAAACAGTGAGTTACATGCATAGATGTCTACAGCAGTGCTTCCAATCCGGTCCTCTGGGACCCACAGAAAGTCCACATTTTCATTAATTTTCTCCCTCCCAGCTCCCCTGAGGACTGTATTGGGAAACACTGATCTACAGACTAGAATGAAAGTGCTATGAAGACACAAAGAAAAATGACTCAAAACTTTGAGCTTACTGCTATTCCCAGAAAACAGGGAGTGTGTCTCGCTTCTGTTTCTTGGGCTTAACAGAGAGCCTCAAAGCTTTGATGGAATTCAAGGCTGCAGGCTCAACACAATGAGGAACACTGCTGCCATCATAACTACTGTGCATGCAGAAACCACATGACCACTGGCTGTCAGGTCAGAGCCGCTGATAATTACCTCCTACGTTGTACCCCAGGCAGGAGTTTTGGTCACAGTATCCAGGTGGGCCAGCCGGACCAGTGGGACCGGGGATGCCCGGTCGGCCAGGGGTTCCAGGGTTGCCAGGGCGACCAAGGGGACCCTGGCTGCCTGTGCGGCCCTCTCCGGGGGGTCCTGTGAGAGCAGCCGGTACATTACTGCAGTCAGAATCCCACACAGAGCATCATCGCAGTCAGTATAAAGGCCAGCAGCCCCCCACTGATGTACTCTCTTAACATGGGTTACTGCCTATCGGTGTTACCAGTATTCCATCATGGCTGAAAGACACAGAGCACCCATGATGAACATATAATTTTTTGCATGGGTGTTATACTGCCCCAATGTGGATCAGTGCCCTGTTTCTTGAAGTCTGAGGTGGGGTCATACCTGGAGGCCCTTGGGGGCCCCTGGGCCCCTGGATTCCCACACCTGGACTACCCCTTTCACCTTTCTCTCCTGACACACCTGGCAGGAGACACAAACGATGAAAAGAAGAGAGTCATCCAGTGGCTGTCTTAAGAGTTATATAAACGCCATGGGACCCTTAAATTGCCACAAATCCCTATGGTTACCCTTGGTCTGGCAAGGCTATCTCTTTTTGTGCTGCCATTATGTCCATTGTCAGGGAGGTAATGGTTGAATCTGTGACTACAAATGATCATATTTAACTATATTTCTCTTTGTGGGTTCATAGCAAAATACAACCTTTAGGGATTTTAAAATAGGCAGATAAAATAATCAACGATCCCCTAACAGAGTAGCTAATTAATGCATCATAATTGTACTGTAATGTATTTGAGAAGCGGGCAAAGCTCCCACTGACTCACAAAGGCCTGTCTGTTCATTTGGTGCCGACCTTGAGACCCCCTGGCTCTCACCTCCTCCTGGTGTGGGCCATACCTCTCTCTCCTGGCTGCCCGTTCTCCCCGTTGTTCCCTGGGAAGCCGGGTCGGCCGGGCGGGCCCTGCTCTCCTTGGGGCCCCGGAGAGCCCTGGCGGCCTGGCTCTCCCGGGGGCCCCGGGATGGTGCGCACGGAGACGGGTTGGCTGGGGATGTGGTTCAGGATGGAGTTGTACCGGCTCATGTGACCTGGTCCAGAAATGGTCAGATAATTACGCATCTCCATTGGATGCTGGTTCAACCACCATGAAATGCAAACATCTCACACCTTGTCCCGCCCCCCCCAGCTGGATCTCTAAACCTCAGCCTCTCTGTGGTCAAACTGTGGACTTAGCAAAGGGTGAAACATTGGTGAAAGTGCACAGTCTCTCTCTCTCTCTCTCACACACACACACACACACACACACACACACACTTACGTGCACAGCTGAATGCATGTGAACTTCAAGCTGATGGCCATTAATGACCTCTAACCCCCAACGGCAAAAACTCACAAAAGATGAATGAAAAGCGATTTAGTTTTTAGGGCAGGTGATGCACAGACGTCCCCCCAAGAAGGCGAGACGTGCCAGCACATGTACACAGGGGCGGGACATACTCTGAATGAGCTGCTCGCACACCTGCCGGGCGATGGCCTGCACGGCTGCCTGTGACTGCGCATCTCCCTGCAACAAAGAGCATGCACGGCTGCCTGTGACTGCATATCTCCCTGAAACAAAGAGCATGCACGGCTGCCTGTGACTGCGCATCTCCCTGCAACAAAGAGCATGCACGGCTGCCTGTGACTGCGCATCTCCCTGCAACAAAAAGCATATACGGCTGCCTGTGACTGCGCATCTCCCTGCAACAAAGAGCATGCACGGCTGCCTGAGGCAAGAGGGCAAGGCCGTACCCTATGGGAGGAAGTAATCAACCACTCCCCGGGGAAGGGTAACCAAATATAGTAACTAATTATTATCTACTCTCCAGGTAAGCCATGATGGTGGCTCCTTGCTCGCTAATTAGCACGCCCCCCTGGGGGGACTGCATAGCCACAAGGGGGCACTCTCTTCAGCAGCACAGGTCCCGAGTCGATGGCCGCACACACCGGGCCTGTTTGCCAAGGGTTCTTAGATCCAGGTAGCCACAGATGTGGGCAACAAGGTCAAAAGGTCATGAAAAGCGTCACTGGTCCAGACTTACCCGTTCCCCCTTCTCTCCCCGGACTCCAGGAGAGCCCTGCAGTCGATAACAAGTTCAGTCATTGCACAAGAATAAGACAGAGAAAGGGCACTAAAAAAGCTGACTGTGCTCTATTCTGCTCACACTCTTATTAAAAATGACACCAGAGGTTAATAGGGTCTAATCCGTCCCGTCTCAGCCGAGCAGCTTGTAGTGAAAGTTTAGCCAGTGACTCACAGGTAGTCCCTGATCTCCCAGAGGTCCCGGAGGTCCGTTTGATCCAGGCTGTCCAGGAGCTCCAGGTGGTCCCTGTCATTTTGGAGCAATGACAGGTTAGATGGGTCACCAGCACCCGGTCAGTGCCATGCCCCCCACACCTGCATGATGACGCCATGATATTCTTGCCCTTGGCCGCAGTAGCACAAGGGAATTTTAGCATGTCTGTTGTCATTAAAGGAGTGAAGCCAGACCCACAATGGGCCTGAGTCTTGAAGAATGTGCGATGTGTCAGTGCAATGTGAGTCAGTGCGATGCGAGTCAGTGCAATGTGAGTCAGTGCAATGTGATTTGTTTTATCATCAAACGTGCTCCAGCCATCTCGGTCCCAAGAGCCATGTTTCCTTGCCGCCGTCGCCTTTGGCTTACTCATCGGGGGGTCATTGCGTGGCAGAAATGTAAAGCGTATTGAGACAATGTAATGTTGTGATAATGCGCTATATAAATAAAATTGCATTGCATTGCATTTCAAGGCAGAATCGCTCCCATCCACAGCATGTTCAGGTAATGACTGCGCCAAAAAATGCTCATAGAGCTCATCCATCGTTGGTGCAGGGGGTTGCGATGTGTCCACAAGTGCATACAGGAACCCACCCGATGCATCAGTCTCCACCGAAGGCCATTGTGCCCGTGTCGGGCTAGAAGGGGGCGGTGGTGGTGGCAGGAACGGATCCCCAGACGGCCACCATGACAAGGTCGGTACATGATCCAGTAGGGAGGCTCCAGGAGAAAGCTCTGGCGGCAGGGTGTCCAGTCACAGTTCAAAAGTTGATGACCGAGGCCACGATGGCTGAAGGTATGGGTCTGTATCACCCATTCACTGGTCAGAAGGCAGAGCTGGCTCCAGTAGGGCGGCTTCAGGAGATGCTGCTGTTGGATCGCTAGCCATTGCTTGCTGGGAGATGTGTTGCGTCCTGAGTGATGGCTGGGTTTTAATACGTTTTCAACATGGTTAAGCACAGTCTTCTCTCATCTCATGGTTGTCATCACCAGAAGGGGGCTGACCGACCACACTCTGTGCAAAATTTTCTCTCCAGTTTTATACAGATACATACTTTATGCGAGAACATGGTGCACTGTGCCCCCTGCTTGTGTTGTCTCGGCGGATTGCATGGAGCCCAAGTCGGGTTTAGCAGTACCAAGTTACGGGTAGGTGTCGTCGTCGAACGTGGTGTCCTTGCGGGCTCTGTCTGTGTGAGATCGGAAACAATTTGTCCGCCAGTCGCCATTTTTGCCACTAATTTGCCAGTGCTGCTGCTATTTAAGTGTTTCTCGCTCTCCACATATAGAGAGAGAGCGCATACGCTCATTTTAACAAGGATTACCAGCGGTAAGGCCCAGAAAAGGGTTTAACTGGGGTGGGGTTCAAACCCACGAGGGCATAAGTCCATTGGCTGATACTGATCTAGCAGCAGAGAGGCTCCAACGGGATCTGGATTTAATTAGTGGCTCAGCTGATACTTGGCAGATGAAATTTAACACAGACAAATGTAAGGTAATTCATGCAGGGAGAAATATAAAGTACAAATATTTTATGGGTTCCACTGAAATAAAGCACAAATATAAAGTACAAATATAAAGTATATAAAGTACAAATAAAATATAAGTGCTCATTTACACTGTTACAACAATCAATTACTGCATGTATTGCCTTAAAGGTGAATGCATACATGCATACATGTGGATCCCTGTGTATTAGCATGCATGACTAGCAGTTCATCCATCAATGCATCTCCGATTACAACCCGCTTTTCAACTGCAACACACAAATGGTAGTTTGTGTTGGACCGCTGAAGTTGTTGGCAGATGTACTCAAATAACTCGCCAGACACTCAGAAATTTTGAATGAACTGTGTTGGGTTAAACCCAGGAACAATAACAAATAAAACTAAAAATAATGTAAGCATTTGCAGTAAATTTAAAAAAATCTTCATTGCATCTTGCACAGTCCTCCATTTTTGTCTTTACTTGTAAAGTACATACTGATATCATCATTCTATCCATTCAGGTCCAAGTGCAGTGTGAAATCGAGATGGTTTTTCATGGGGCTAATGTGAGCTCCAGCCAAGTTCTGGCCGAGAACTGGCACCAGCACCTGCTCTGGCCAGGGCTTGGTGTGAAAAAGCTATGTTACTACTTGATTCTGTATTAACTGTGATGAAAGAAACGGTAGCAGAGTTCTGCGTTTCCAGCACAATTTAAAGTATTTTGTATTATTATATCCTGAAGACAAGGGAGATTTGAGAATACAAAGAAAACTGTTTTTTTTCCTTTTTCTAAACTTCGAAGGTTTCAAAGTACTGAAATAACTCTGATATATCTAGCCCTCAGTAAATTTTAAATTTTATTCATTTTTTTTTATAAATATTCATTTTGTTATGAGATTCTTTGCTTGTTTTAGATAATTGTGAAGTTCAGTGTCAAATAATGTACGTTTTTGGCATTGGTCATGAGTAACGGACATGGTTGTGATATGCTGGTGCATTGTGTATTGTTAAAGTGGAACTCTTAACAGTTTCAAGGACTGTTAGGCAAGATTATCTCTTATTAAGACAACTGTACTGTCTATACAGAGACTGGATCACTCTTTTCATATCTTTTACAAGAACTTGTTTTAGGCTACCAGGTGTCCTTGAGGTTTGAGGTTAAAGCTTCCATGGACAACATCATAGTTTTTATTAACAGTTGTAAACATGTCAATACTCTGTTGGAAGCCCTTACTGTAGCCTGTATCAGCCAATGTTAACTGAGGTCAGAGTGAGGCATTATGGGATCAGAGACAAGCATAGTCCACCAATATTGCCAAAGAATATCAAATGGGGCTAAAAAATGTAGGGTTTTTTTTTTATAATTTCTGAAGTTAAAATTGATAAGGTGTCATAGAGAAAGTATGCACCATATTTGAAGTTTGTTTGTTGTGAATGTATTTAAGTTTACTCAAATGGAGGTTTTACCTATGAGACAACTAATCAACTGCACAGGGAATCTGCTGTAAAAACTCCTTACCCGTGATTCACAAGAAAATGCAGTAAGATTTTAGTTTAAGGTCTGTTCCTTAACAATTAATAAACTGTTACTAGTCATTGATAATATTATAGTAAATAGAAAGATTCACTTAAAATCAAATATAGAATTGTACTGCACATGTGGGTGATTCCTGTTTTGGACCACATATTTGGCTGTCTGTTTTCAGAAAATTTGGAATGATTGTATTTTTTGGTTTAAACATTTTGTCAGGACTATACCATACTTAGCTATGAGGAATGCATGTTTGCCAAGCTCAGGGGTTGAAAATATTTATGGGATGTTTTTTGTATATATTTCTCCAGACATTTTCCACCCTGTTAGGGACATGTACATGGTAATCATAGAGTCTAAATAATGTACAAGTCAAACAATACAGAACTTTTCTGGGATACAATGTGTCCCTTTTGCAATGATAAAAGTTTCATTCTTGTAGCATTAACAATTTTAATTTTATCCATCCATTCCCGGAACACCTCGCCTGGGAGGCGTCCAGGACACATCCTAATCAGATGCCCGAGCCACCTCATCTGGCTCCTCTCAATGGAGAGGAGCAGTGGCTCTACTCTGAGTCCCTCCCGAATGACCGAGCACCTCATCCTATCTCAAATGGAGAACCCAGCCACCCTGCGAAGGAAACTCATTTTGGCCGCTTGTACTCGCAGTCTCGTTCTTTTGGTCACTACCCACAGCTCGTGACCATAGGTGAGGGTGGGAATGTAGATCGATTGGTAAATCGAGAGCTTTGCCTTTTGGCTCAGTTTCTTCTTCACCTTGACAGAACGATGCAGCACTCACGTCACTGCGGATGCCGCACCGATCCGCCGGTCAATGTTCCGTTCCATCGTCCCCCCACTCATGAACAAGATCCCGAGGTACTTAAACTCCTCCACATGGCGGAGGACCCCATCCCTAACACGAAGAGAGCATTCTACCGTTTTCCAGCTGAGGACCATGGTCTCGGATTTGGAGGTGATGATTCTCATCCCAGCCACTTCACACTCAGCTGCGAACTGTCCCAGTGAGAGCCGAAAGTCACATTCCAATGAGGCCAACAGAACCACATCATCTGCAAAAGGCAGAGACCTAATCCTGAGGTCACCAATCCAGACACCCTCAACAACCCTGGCTGTGCCTAGAAATTCTGTCCATAAAAACTATGAAAAGAATCAGTGACAAAGGGCAGCCTTGACGGAGTCTGTCAGGGACCAAGATGGAAGGCACGAGGAACACAGGCAAATTAGAAAAAAAATCCTTGTTTTAATTCACAAAAAGAAAGCATTTAACAAAAGAGTAAACTTGGGCCCACAGAAAGTCAACTAATCAAAACCCACAGCTAGCCATATAACTTAAACCAAACAAACTGACCTCCTCGACAAGACACCATGAGGGCTATATGTACACTGGTTAGCCAAACCACAAGACACAAAAGGGGAAAACCAATAACAAATACCACACATACACCAATACAAAAGTCAGTTAATATTTCAATCAAAAACAAACAAAATCAAATTAATTTAAGTTAACCCCAAAAAATGTAATTAAACAATAAAGAAGAGACTAAATGCAACTATTCTACCCCAACTGCAAACAACCAGTTGGAGTTGTCCAATTTCCTGCATTTAGCCCAGCTTCCATGTTGGCCACCCCTTTTGCTGGGAGGAAAGGAAGGAATCCAGCCCTGCACTCCACACTCGGTAAATCAAAAGAAACAAATAAACTCAGTAAACTCTCACATTATTCCAGTTAACCAAATGTGCACGCCTCATCTAGCAAACTGGTTAAATGAGACAAATAAAGAAATACATAAACAAAATGTTAATTTTTAATATATTGCAACTAAAACTAAAGCTCAAACATAGAACAAATGACTATAAATGATACTTCCCTTCACGTTAGCTGCGTGGCTGTGGGGGTAGCTATCACAGAGTCCAACCCTCACCGGAAAAAAGTCAGACTTATTGCTGCCCATGTGGACCGGACTCTGGCACCGGTCATATAGCGACTGAACAGCCCTTAAAAGGAAGCCCGGCACCCCATATTCTTGGAACACATGGTTGAATGCCTTCTCCTAGTCCACAAAACACATGTAGACTGGTTTGGAAAACTCCCATGAACCCTCCAGAACCCTGCGGAGAGAATAGAACTGGTCCACTGTTCCACGGCTGGAGTTCAAACCACACTGTTGCTCCTGTATCTGAGGTATGACAGTCCGGCCTACCCTCCTCTCCAGAACCCCCGAATAGACCTTACCAGGGAGGCTGAGGAGTGTGATCCCCCTATATTTGGAGCACACCCTCTAGTTCCCCTTCTTAAAGAGGGGGACCACCACCCCGTATTAATAATAATAATAATAATAATAATAATACTGTCGTGACATAAATAATTAAGAAATACACTTGTATAATAATAATAATAATACTTTTTGATTTTACCATTATTATTCATTATTATACACAAGAAATATACTTAAATAATAAATCTACAAGTCATTTTAATGAAAATAATAAATATTCTTGTACAATTTCTACTCAGTAGGTTGCATATCCCATACATAGCCCAACAGGGTGGAATATTTCTAGCTAATTTAGCTCTAGCTCTTTGAGTGAGCAACATTTAGCTAGCACACACTGTACAGCTGATCATCATTTAAATAGCTATTTTTAACATGTTTTAAACATATATTTTCCAATAAATATTTCCCATAATATATACTAACAGGGTGGAATTTTAAGGGTGCCTTAAACCGGTGTGTAATATAAAATTGAGAAAAATACAGGAGAGAGTGACAGTAAAAGCTTACCTTAGGTGGTAGTTTACCATTTTCCTTGGTCAAACTACCAGCATATATGAATACCGCAAACATTAGTCTCTTGTTAAAACCAGGCAAAGACCCTATACTGCCTACTAGCTATCGTCCAATATCCCTTATTAACGTTGACCTTAAAATAATCTGCAAAGCTCTCGCAAAAAGAATAGAGAAGATAACCCCTCTCATAATTCATCCTGACCAAACTGGTTTCATAAAAGTGAGGCACTCATCAACAAATACACGTAGATTATTTAATCTGATAGACTATTCGTCTAATAAAAACATTCAAACTACAATATCGTCTCTAGATGCAGAAAATGTTGCGAACGCGGTGAGTGCGGAGTGGTGAACAGAGGGAGTCCAGGCGGGAATACATGGAAATGAGGGTTTAATCCACAAACACCAACACATTGACAACGTCAATGCCGCGTCATCCGGAAGAGACGCAGACCTAAATACGTGAGACAGGCACAAGACAGGTGTGCGGCAACGCCACACAGGTGAACACAATTGGCAATCACAGGAGGTAAACGAGGTGGGCGTGGCACACAGGAGGAGCGGACGGCGCTGGACGTAACAGAAAAGGCATTCGATAGAGTTAATTGGAATTTTTTATTCGCAGCGTTACACAAATTTGGTTTTGGAAACTCTTTCATAAACTGGTTAAAAATATTATATAGTTCCCCAACAGCATGTGTCAGGACAAATGACCAAACATCCTCTAGCTTCTGTCTCAAGAGGGGCACCAGGCAGGGATGCCCTCTCTCCCCCTCA
>JABFEA020000050.1:6168185-6214286 GCA_019775915.2 Cyphomyrus plagiostoma | reverse complement strand
CCCCCCCCCCCCCCCCCCCCCCCCCCCCCCCACAAAGCATGAGCATATACCAGAGGAACCACGGAATCAGGGCTACAGCAGACTGCTCTGAATCTCTGCCGCTGTTATTTTACAAGTCTGCTCTGCTCAATCTCCTGGAAATATAGCTTTGTGCACAGATTTAAAAGCAGAAGGCACAATTCTAACAAAAAGGCAGCCCGCCCCCCTGGGGCTCAGGGGAGGTAAACTCGTCTGAGAAGTGAGTAAATTACATTAGCTGTCCAGAAGTCACTAATCTATGAAATCACCCATTTCCAGCAGTAAGGGCACTTGCCCGTGAGCCAAACAGTCAGAAACGGACTCACCCTTTGTCCCGCCGGGCCATCCCGCCCCAGTGAGCCAGGGGGTCCCGGTACCCCCTGAGAGATGAAATGACCACAAAAACAAACTGCTTCACTAAACCAGCACTGATACTCAATGAGTCTTGACACATAATAGTAGGATTAATAACTAACATTATTTAACGAGCTCCAGAAATCTTTAAAATGAAGAAGGTTTCATTTTAAAGCTTTGTTTCCTATGATTAAAACTGCCAGTAAAAAATGCACTTTGTAAATGCATCTTGGGGAGCTTCATGGTTCTGAGATTAGACGCAAATTCCTCTCAAAGGCGAGAATCAGAGGTAACTGCAGCCACATGTCCGGCAGTTCTGGACGGTGTTTAATCGCCATTTCCAGGAAAGAGGTGTAATTTCTAAAAGCATCTACCAGGTAAGAGTCAGCTGTAGGTATGACTTATGTCAAGTGAAAATTATTATTAGTCCTCCTAGACATAAACAGGCGACTTTTATCTCCAGAACTTGACAGGATTTCTAGCTTTGATTACAGAGGCCAAGACACAAACAAGCACAGACGGAGAGCCTGGGAGGCGGACTTAAAAGGCCCTTTAATTACACACACACACACACACACACACACACACACACACACACACACACACTGTGCATTTACCAGGGATTCACACTCCCTAATTACACAGTGATCACAGGTCAGGCATCAGGCACTTCAGTGGGAAACATTTCTCATTATATTCTTGATTACGCTCTCAAGCCTCCAGGGGGCAGACCGAGCAGCCAGTAACAGAAACTAATCAGCCTCCCTGGCTATACTCCATTCAGGTCCTGGCCAACAACCAGATCTGCTGTTGTTCTGTGGAGGAGCAGTAATTGGCGACTGGCTTACCTGTGGCCCCGGAGAACCGACGTCTCCCCTCTCACCCTTCTCCCCCGCAGCGCCCTGCAATGTGTCACCGGTAAAAAGTGTGATTTTCTCCTTACAGTCAGTCCCCGCCTGCCCCCCTCTCAACCTCTCCACCAAGCATACTTAGAGCTGACTGCTCGCTGGCTCCTCAAGCATTCAATAAGGACCTCCTCGCATGAGCTTACAAGAACTTACCTTTCCTGGATCTGCTGCTGACATCCTCAGTAACCATTCTGTATTTCCTGACTTATATAATGCATATTTACAACCAATGGAAACCTTATTAAGTAACTGGACACTTATCTAGCTAGTAATCAGTAACTGGACAATTATCTAGCTAGTAATCAGTAGAACTTACTTCATTAGGTAAACCTAGCCAGTACTGGGTAGGACCCACTTTTACCTCCAGAACCATACGATGTTCTTCATCTAGGCTTTTCTGAATGCCACTGTTGTACAGAGCTGTTCTTCTTGCACTTGCTAGCTTTAACAAGGCTGGCCATCCTGCTCTGACTTCTCTCATTAATCAGGTGTTTTCACCCAAGGAACTGCCCGACTGGATGTTATTCGTTCATCACACCTTCATCAGTAAACTATAGACACCGTAGGATGAGAAAACCTCAGGAGGCTGGAAAAGGTGTGTGGTGAGATGCTGAAACCACCACATATGGCTCCATCAATCACATCAAGTTCAAAACCACTCAGATCAGGCATCTTCACTATTCCAGTGCTTAGCTGAACAGTAACTGAATCTCTTCATCCTGTCGGCATGTATTCAGTTTAAGTGACATGGTTGATGACACACTGATATTAAAACTTTGCATCATGGGAAACCAGAAGTGTGGCAGGTAGCCACATCAGTCTTACCGGTGGCCCCTGGATAGACATGCCACTTGGGCCCTGGGGTCCCGGAAGTCCCTGAGGACCTGGTGGTCCAGTGTCACCTACTAGACCCTGTGGACCCTGTGAGACAGGGGAACCCAAATCACAAGTCACAATTTCATAATAATTGGCACATAATCAGCACAGGCTGGATTCAGGAAAGCCGCTACTTATCTCAGACACAAACCTGGTGTGAGACTTACACATCTAGCCTGCTGTTTAGAATTGCTTTCATGATTTTCTTACACAGAACCTACTTACCACCAGCCCTGGTTCCCCTCGGTCTCCTCTAGCACCTCTGGCCCCTGGACCTCCCTACATTTAGAGACAAACCATCTCAGAGACTCCTCCTCCATTCCATTACATGACAGCAGCTTCCCATATATTTATTTATGTTGATGCTGATATCTGAAGGATTCATCTCACAAGAATTAGGTTGTTCTAGAATCTGGCCTGAGATGAAACTGAACCTAATCCAAACCTTCCAACCTCATAGATTAATTTTAGGGATGACCCTTCAGCTGCCCAGCCCGGCTATGTACTCATGATAAACAGTAATGATCTACACCAGTGTTTCCCAGCCCAGTCCTTGGCTACCCACAGTCCATGTTTTTGTGCCCTCCCAGCTCCCTGCCAGACAGTTCACATTTTTGCTTCCTACCAGGAGCTGGGAGGGAGCAAAAATGTGGATTGTCTGCGGGTCCCCAAGAACCCGATTGGGAAACACTGATCTACTCAACACAATGAGCCAAAGTAGGTAACTGGCTAATGAAAATAAGGGAAAGTAGGGGTTCTTACCGGGGGTCCTGGGGGTCCTGCGGGACCTTTACTGTCCTGGGAACATGTGCAGGCGTGAGGCAGGGCTGGACACTGCTCCTCATCTCTCTGGGACACACGACACGAGAAACATGAAGCTGCACATTTTTGCACACGCATGCAAATACACACATACTTCCCAGTTCAGAAGCATCAGTCTGGAAAAACAAACCCAGGGCAGAAACCGTGCATCATCATTCTCAAACATTATTTCTGCACACTGCCTTAAGATGTGGTCTGTACGGTCTCAGGGAATCCTTTGGTGTGTCACTGTCTAGTCATAGTGAGACAGGCTGGCTTTTCCCAGATGCCAGAGGAAGCTGGCCCACGTGTCTAGGTTCTGCCCCCACCCTTCATCACCCGACTGTCACACCGCGGACCTGTGCAACAAAACAGGCTGGCCCAATCTCTGGAAGAACAGACCCTGTCCCTTCCAAATAGTTATGGCTGACGATGCAATAATGGCCTGTGAAGTGTGTGACCCCCACAACCCCAAAAGCCAGGAATGGGAACCAACCATTCCTTTGTGAGTCAGAGTCTTAAGTCAAAATATTGCAGTCCGAGTCAAGTCTCGTGTCATTTGCTCTCAAGTACAAGTCAAGTCCAAGTCTTTCCATCATTTTTGCAGTCAAGTCACAAGACAATAACTTATAGTATACTTGAGTCCAAGCCTAGTTGTGAGTCATGTAATTTGAGTCCCTACGTAGGTCAATTTAGTTTACCTTTAGTGATTAAATCTTGCTCCAGCAAATACGCATCGCAGTACATTGTGGAATTTACATTTTATGTAGGCAGAGATAGGTTGAAAAGAGAGTGTTCAGTCACGACTGTCCTTACACAGTTTTTACGTCCGTGTATATGCAGAGAGTGATGCATCTGTCTGACTCTCCCAGGAGACCTTGCATTCAGGCAATTGGAAATGCAGATAGCAGAGAATTAATATACAGTGAAATTATAGAATTAATGTTATGGTATCCAGAGGGGGACTGTAACTTCATGTCTCCTCGAGTCATAGGGTCCAAGTCCGGTCCAAGTCTCGAGTCACTGCCCTCAAGTCCGAGTTGAGTCCAAATCATTCGAGTCGAGTCACAAGCCTTCAGATTTGTGACTGAAGTTCGAGTCCAGTCGCAAGTCAGTGACTCGGGTCCTCACCTCCCCCTAAAGCACCCAGGAGGCTAGCTACACTGGTACTTACGAGACCTGGAAGCTCACAGCACTGGTCCCTGCTAGCCCACGAAGAACTGCAGATGATGTCGAACATTTGGAGCTGAAACTGAGGACGAATGCCACACCAGGCATTAATATAGCTAATGTGCAGGAAAGCTGCACGCTTGAATTCTTTAGTGAGTTAAGGAATGCCCATGGCACCATCGGACATGGGTTTGTGGGAACTTACAGGTGCCGAATTGTCTCTGCTCCCCCGGGACCGGACCATCCTGCCCAGCACCTCCAGCCCATCCGTGGTGATGTTCCCTGCTGCGCTGATGGACTTTTCTCCCACCAACTTACAGTCGATGAACGCTTTGGCGGTGACCTTGCTGACAGCCACGTGGAGCTGAGGATGATGGGAAACAAGGGTCTCCACTGAACAGGTGAGATCGGCCAGCCCACAGGCAATATATACAAGGAAAAGCAAAACCAGCTTCACACGTGTGTGCAAATGATCCCCGATGTAAGCAAGGCCTTGTAAAGATGATGAGGATCCTCAGTAACCACATGGGGTATGGCAAGGAGATATCCAAATGGGTCAGAACTCAAACAGTGTAATTATTGTGCCAGCATGATGAATTAGCCAATTTCATTAATAAATGCTGCAGACAATATCATACTGCCCCCTGGTGAGGTATTATGTAAGTTCAACAGGTGATCTGAATTTTAAAATCGTTTTGGTTCCTATGAGCGTAGGGTTGAAGAGGCCCTCATCAGCAGCATACCTCACACCGATCCATAATAAAATCTTCGCAAACTTGGCAGTGCTGATGCAGGTCAGGTACAAAGGTAGCAACAGGCTGATTTATACTTCTGGGTTGAGTCTATTGCTCTGCAATTACTCCGTCACAATGCTATTTGGCTGAGCGTGAGAGGTTTAAGTTTTGCTAAAACATTTTTAATACGTCACATAAAACAGAATTTACCAATCACTGCAATTTTAATGATTGTACCTTTTCAAGATTATCTAGTAAAATGGTTTCAAGTTTACTGCTGCTGCTTTTGCATGAGCTCTGCATGCACATAATCATTCTTGCAGTCTACATCATTGTAACATTGTAACACAACATGTAGTTATGTTTCTTGGGAGGTGCATGTCTAGCTATGGCATAGATTCTATGGTAATGAGCCTTAACATGTGAAATACATGCTTTACATTATCCTCCTAGTTTGTCTGGGTTATAAATATGATTTGCCGGATGTTTTTGGTACATTCAAAACTTTACACTTTCTGATTTTATGAAATGGAACAAAATGAGTGTTTTTTTAAACTCAACGATGCATTTGTTAAAAACTCAGCAGGCTCAAGGGCGCGGTAACGAACGTCAGAATTATAGCGACAGTTTGGAATGGTGAGAAGTTAAACAATGACAACAGGCCGCTCTGATGGGAGCACTAGCCTCCTTTCACGCACCTTCGGTACGCCCCTGTCTACAGCCAGGCATCTTTATTAGGTGAAGTAACTCACTGGGGGGGTTTGAAGAATCAGTTCAGAGCAATTTATCAGCCTCAAGGCTAACAGGAGGGACAGCAATACACAGACAGCGGCCTAAGGATCTGATTATGTCATTAACGGAGTGTTAGGGGGTGTGTGAAGGAAAGGATGGAAGGAATCATGGCCAAGTGAAGAGAGCATCTAACTGCCTCCAGCGAGCATAATGCAACACCATCAAAGAGCTACATCATAAAACGGGCTATGCCTTTAAGAGCTGCACTGTGAATGAGCCACACCACACGGTGAAAGAGAAACACTGTGAAAGAGGAATTCTGTGAAAGATACAGCTTCAAAGAGCTACATCCTGAAAGATCTATAGCATGGGAGAGCAACACCCTGCAAGGGACACACCATCATTGAGCCACAATGGGAAAGAGCCACAACTGTGAATGCAACGCACCGTGAAAGAGGCGCGTTGTGAAAATCACCCACATATCACTGACCTTGTGGAAGCTGCCATGGAAGATCTTTCTGATCTCTGGACCCTCAAATGTCACAGTCTGAAAGTCTCCTTTATAGTCATAGTTGAAAAACGTGAGGGTTTTCCCACCATCTGCATGTATAGAGACAGTGTGGCACTTTTAAATAACATGGGACATGATGATCATCATCATCGTCTTATTTCATTAACAAACTTTCTGTAATTTTGATTACTGGTTTTTACATGTACAATTCCAGTCAGAAGTTTGCACACATCTAGAATTTAACTGTCATCACCACACAACATGATAATAGAATGTCAGACATGTATTGTACATACAACGTTATAAAGGAAACTTGTTTTATTTGATATATTTTCATTCACAGTTGTTCATTCAACTTTCCAATGCTTAACATGAATACAAAATCTGCAGTTTAAGAAATAAATGTAAAAGTGGTAAAAACCTGTGGTGTATAAAAACCTTTGTGTGGTAGTGTACATAAGATTAATTTTCTTTAGAAACTACTTAACACCTATTATAAATGTACGGCCATGGATGGCAAAATCAATTGACTTGTATGTTATCCTCAACCGAACATTAACTTGGCAAGGAAGTCAAAGCTCCACAACACTGTCATCACACCCTAAACAAGCAGGTTGTCTACTCACTGTCCAGTATGACCCCGACCAGAGGCTCATTGGCCTGGTTGAGGATCTCCCACAATGCAAAGGGCTCCTGGGGAGTGTCGGGCAACAGGCGGAACAGTACCGTGATGGTGTAATCAGAGGGCAAGCCTTCAGGGTGAAGAAGCCTGAAGCATGGAAAAACCTTGTCAGTTTCTAGAGTTATGAAACACCTTTTATACAGCACCCTCAGGCGGCAGTGAGAAAGTGTAAAATATGCCCTATCTCACTGGTACTGCACTTTGGTTGAATTTTGGTCGCTGATGTCTTGGTTGAAATATATTATAGCCCTCTGAGACACACATTACTTCCTTCATTGCACTGGCTTCTTCATGTCACACCTGGTTGGTTGGCTGATGAGGGCGTCTTTGTGCAGCCGATAGCATGGGAAGCTGTTGAAGGTTCCAGGCTCCATGGAAACTCCTTCGACACTCCCGTACTGGTTCTCTGTCAGTCCAAACATGCCCATCATCTGGAAGCCTGTGGACAAAAGAAGAGCCTGAGTGGATCAGGGATGGCTGCAAAAGGGTAAGACTTACGAGAGTCTGGACACAGTGGAAGCAGCTGGATGCACTGATGTTATGAAATGGGTTACAGGTCCAAACATGGACACCACTGTTTCCATGACCTATATGACTATGGTTTAAAGTAGTTTAAAAAACTGTAAGATATAAATTCCAAGTCCATTAAAGCAGATTTCCAGGTATGTTCTTCATGCCAGGGTCTCCCCCAGCTCACATCTTACCTGCCATGGTGCCGCCTTTCATGCGTACAGATGGACAAGCTGAAAGGACAGTGGGTGCAGGTCAGAATACTCCAAGAGGCCTCGTCCTAATTCACCAGGATTACGTGCTTTCCTAGCATGCTGCCCAGCTCCCTAACCCTAACCCTAAGGCAAACCCAACGCACACTACTTACTGGCTGAGGCAGCTTCACACACAAACGTCACCAGCTTTTCCTCAATCTTCTTGAAGGCATCCAGGTCGTCCACAAAGAAGACATGTCGTTCACTGGGCTTGCTGGCAATGCTCACCAGCTCCCCGTAGTCAGCGTCCGCAAAGCCGATGGCGAAAACGACGTAGCCTGCAGGGAGGCGCGGACATGAAGGGCGGACTAGTGTCTGACATGCCAGAGTGATGCCCCTTCCCAGCTACGCACCCTCCATCTGCATCTCCTTGGACACCATGCTGACGTCATCTTGGGAGCGGCCGTCGGTAAGCACCACCAGCACTTTGGGGATTCCCCTCCTCATTCCCCCCTCGGGGGTGAAGATGGAGTCCTTTACATGCTTTATGGCCCGACCTGAACCAGAAGCAAGCTGAGGGTCATCCTTAAGTCCACAAGAGCACTTTTTCCATCAAGGAAACTAGTCCGATATGACCTTGAGTTCAGCCTGAAAAATCTGTGACACACACAGCACAGAAGAACCTGGTGTGTAAGTAGGGTACAAAACCCCGGCCCTGAGCTCGCTGTGGACCATCATCAGCAATGTAAAAACGGTGTTCAGATGCTCCTCCTACCTGTCTTGGTATTTCCTCCCTTGTATGAGATGCTCTGAATGGCAGCCAACAATGTCTCCTTGTCAACGTAGGCATCCAGCTTGAATTCTGTCCTGGCGTCGTCACTGAACTGAGCGATGGCCACCTGTCAGGAAGCAACAAGGCTCATTGTCCTCTGAGGTTCTCGTCTGAAGTGTCTGAGGCACGGCAGTGTCTCTGGGGCCCCACGTGTCTGAACTGGCCCAGCTCTCCTCTACTCAGTCGGACAGACCCTGTGGTGAAAGCTCACACCTCACCTGAGTGCCGTCAGGGCCGATCTTGTCCAGGGCGCCGGTCGTGCTGTACAGGAAGCGGATGATTTTCTGGAAGTTGTCATCCCCAATGCTCCAGGACCCATCCACTAAGAAGACCAGGTCAGCCTTGGCTGCTCTGCAGACTGAGGGCAGAGAGAGAGCAGAGGGTCAGTGGGCTGGGAGGGACAGGCGCTGTCAGGGGAAAGATCTGCATCAGGCGACATTTTACAGGAGGTGTCCTTCCAACCCAGCTAGGAGAAGCTTTCATTATTAAGCTTTTTCTAATAGTTAGCAGACTTTGAAAAACATATTTTTATTATTCTAAGGAAAAAGTGGATCAGGTACATTACACTACTTCATAGTTATTATGCAGGATAGCGCGTTGATACCCTTCTTACCGGGGTTTTTAATCAGCTATATTCAGGCATTCTGCCAATTTATTTAGCAGAGTTTATAGATATATAAAGTGTTAACCTCTACTTGCTAAAACAAATGCTCTGCAGACAGGGGGCACTGAGCCAATGCTCACCTTCTTTAGCGGGAGGGATTGTGGGAAGGGGCGTGGTCGTCGGGGCCGTGGTTGTCGGCTGGGGTGGGAGAGGCACTGCGGAGTGACATGACACATTTCAGTCCGCACATCCGGACCACAATGCACCACGACTGCAAGGGATATCACTGTTTATAATTCAGCCCCATTTCAGAAGGAAAGAACATTAATACCAATAAGATGAGGCCTCTCGTAGCTCTAGGCTAAATGACCTTTCATACTTACTTACACTGAAATGTGGGGTAACAGAAACTAAGCTGCCTTTCTGGAAGTTCACTGCAGTGTAGCTCTTCGATGCTAGCTTTAGCCCTGAGCTAAGCTGGATCTATTCATGAGGCTTGGTGCCAGCATTAGCCATGAGTTAATCTGGCTCTCCTCTAGAGGCTTGGTGTTAGCATTAGCCATGAGCTAATCTGGCTCTGCTCTGGAGGCTTGATGCTACCGTTAGCCATGTGTTAATCTGGCTCTGCTCTGGAGGCTTGATGCTACCGTTAGCCATGTGTTAATCTGGCTCTCCTCTAGAGGCTCGGTAGTAGCATTAGCCATGAGCTAATCTGGCTCTACTCCGGAGGCTCTAAAAATTCTGCTGGAAACACCCTCAGTCATTGCTGCCTGGGAGATTGCACAGTCATACATAAAGGCTTTAGGTTTAATGTAAATCCATACAAAATGATAAATCTAAGTTTATCCCGCTTCACTATAAAAATTAATGTGAGGTGACCCTAGATATACAGCCACAACTCCTCTCCAACCCCTAATTGATTTCGGCACATTTTATCAGGAGTTAAATGGTCCTATTTATACTAGCAGACTGTCACACTGTCACAAAAATGAGTGAGGGGGTGTTTCCTCCTTCCTTTGAGTGCCACCTACAGGTCCTGTCGATGACGGTGATGGCTGGCCCCTCCAGATCCGGGAGTTGGGAGTAGATGCTGATCTTATACTGGGTGTCTGGGTGTAGGTTGTGGAAGCAGTGCCTGGTAGCCCCTCCAGACAGACTCACATCCTGCTTCTGTCCGTCTGAAATAATCAGAGATGCTCACAGTGAGCACGGATCACCCAAACGTCAGTCTGCACAGCATTACTCTTACCGCAATACGAACCATCTTTACGATCCAGTGTGTTACATCACTGCTTACCGCTCTGAGTTCCCTTTTGCAATTAAACATGAATTTCAGACCAAGTGACTCACAGGTTTGGTCAGAATCCAGCACCTCAAAGAAGACTCTAGTTTTTTTCCCCTTTATCATTCCTGAACAGGCAAAATAAAACATAATTACAGTAACGCTGACAGTAAATATATCCCGCACCATTAAGTCTATAATTTTCATTTTTTTCCCCTATTGCAAACCTTTAAAGCATTGTCAAAACTCCACATGCTCTTATCTTTTAAACCGCTTATGGAAAGAAAACACAGAAACAAAAACATGGTCTCACAAACTGGTGCAGAGACGGAAATGAGAAAAAGTTTTGGGAGTGAAAAAATACAGACAGGGTGGGGGGTGCTGAGCTGATGGCGGAGGGAGCCTGGGGGGTACTGAGGGGAGGAAGCCTGGGGTTAGAAGCCACATGCTGGTGAATTCTCAGGACAGCGCCTCCTGCCCTCTATTGACGGAAAAGCCGACAGGATTGCGGAAAACCCCAAGGTTCACGGAGGGTCCCAGAGTTCACATAGGGCCCCAGTGCTGCCATATTGACAATTTGGGGGCAACAGAAACAAAGGGGATAATACATAAATAAATCCAACTCCTTTCTCCACCTGAGGGCCAAACAACCACATGCAGCAGCTACACAGGGTGTCTGAACAAAGTGACCATTTAGATGACTTTAAAAAGCATCAAATCATCTGGATCTACAGACATACAGACCTTTGCAAACAGATGTAGATTGGAAGGTTTTTGGTTCAAATCCCAGCAAAGTGATTTTTACCATTGGGCTCCTGAGCAAGGCCCTAAACCCTCAACTGCTCCATTGGCTGACCCTACTTTCTTAGTTGTATGTTGCTTTTTATAAAAGTGCCTGCTAAATGTAACATGTAGATATTTTTTTTCAAAAAAAGACACCTCATGGGGTAAAAACCTGCACCCTTCTGGTGAGATCTGAGGAGTTACCACTTTTGCCCTGGGGCAGTTCCAGCTAACTGTCACTTGGACACCGAGAGACGGCAAGCGACTCACTCAGCAGGGACTCGATGACGACGCGATAGCGGCTGGCGTGACGGTGGGGCTGCCATTGCGCACACATGCTCTTCATCCGAACCTGGTAGGTGTTCAGGTTGGTCACACCCAGGTATACTGGAGAGGAAGCGATGGCAACAATTTTATGGTAAGTATTCCCCAAAAAGCCTAAAAAAACAAAGTGCACAGTTACAGTAAACTGAGAAAAAATAATGAACTCCAAAGCGACATGGTGGTGCAGTGATTAGCCCTGTTGCCTCATACATCTGGGACCAGGGTTTGATTCTCTACTGTGGCTCCATGCATGTGAGGTTTGTATGTTCTCCCCGTGTTGTTGTGGGATTTCTTCTAGATACTTTGCTTGAAACCGTCCCCCCCGTCTGAAACCATGCTGATGTTAATTGGAGTTACCATCTACGTGTGTGAGTGTGCCCTGTGATGGGTTAGGGCTCCATCCTGTTCCTGGTTCGCTGCCTTCTGTTTACAGGCTTTGAAACCCCTAACCCAGAATAGAACAAACGGTTTCAGAAGATCAATGGATGGATCATGACATCCCTAAATATGTAGCAGGCATGATATTATTGTTATTTGTAGTATACTGTTGATAACAACGTCAAATTATGTTATTATTATTATTATTATCATTATCATTATTAATAAACAGGGACCCACGGAAAACTGTACAAGAGATGGAATGGAGGTCATTTTACAAAATGTACGACGTGATTGCCACACAGGCCCAGGGTGGTCTGGCTGTGGGAACCATTGTGGTCATATGACTGGCTCCTCCCTCCCAAATCTTACACATTTTATCCCAGAGAACAGTACTGCCTAAACTCCAGATGCCCCTTGGCATTGGAGACCAGAGCTGTAAACGTCAAACATCTGGTTCTAGCTGGGCTACACAAGCTGACCCCACACATACAGAGGCTTCTGACTCATGCTAACAATAATAACACAGGAGCTGATCCATTGTGAAACCCCATACTAGACTACACATGGCGCTTAATATACTCTGGTCTGCTGGGATTAGACCATCTGGAAACTGGGGGAGAAATCAAGATACCTGTCAGTCACTGCCTGGGTTAAATCAAGGGAACCTTAAATAACCAATAGGAAGTATGCAGGTGGTGACTGACAGTGTAAAATAAGCCTGCCCACCATGCAATACATCATAACATGAGGACTGATGGGATTATCAATAAATTTCCCTGGATAGTCCCTTCACTGTTTTGATTAAACTTTAAAATTACAATTTCTTAGTTACCTATTTATGCAGCTGAATATTTCACTAGTGCAATTCCAGGCTTCAAGATCAGGGGTAATTGTGAGTCTTAAAAAGACAGCCTTCGAAGTTTCTGAGGTTATGAGTCTTTGTTACGAAGCAGTACACTCCCTGAATTGATTTTGGTTGAAGTTACTGAGTCAATAAACACCGCATTACATTAATGTAGACTTACGCCCAGGTATTGTGCAAGCTGAAGCTGGCATTCACATTTTACATTCTCTCTTTTCTCGAAAAACATTGCATATGTGAATAAAATGTTTCCCTAAGACTGGATGTTTGACTCGGAATGGAGGTTGTGCCGTGAGTGATCTCGTGTTTTGGAGACTGTTGCTCCTGCAGCCTGTAAAAGCTGATGCTATCCTTGGTGGGGAAACAGCGATGACTCTGACTTACACGTCTTGGCCTTTCCAGCCAGGGCGTCGCTGGAGCCTGTGGTGTAGGTGGAGATGACCTTCACGCTGTACTCCGTCCCACTCAGCAGGTTCAGGATCAGCATGTTGTTCACATCCTCCCCCACAAATGTCTCCAGGGCTGGTCCTGGAGCTGTGGGGATGGTCTGTCAGGACACTGGCCTGGCCACAGAAGTTCCTGACCATCTGTGTGAACAGCCTGCCCTCTCCACCTCAACACAAACCCAGTCAAAGCTTTGAAAGTCATCACATGGCCCATCCAACAGCATTACCATGTGGCCCTAATCAGACCTTTTGGGTGATGCTGAAACCTTACTGATAAATACTAGATAGCTCTAAATCATCGGGGATTGGATTGGCTGTGGAGTTGCACCAGAGCCGCCTTGAGTCGGTGCCTACTGGAGATTGGCTGGTAGACCACCCTGTAGCCCATGGTTGGTGATGGAGGTGTGTCCCAGCTGATGCGGAAGCGGTTGTACCACTCCTCCGAGACCCTCAGGTTCTTGGGTGCCATAAGCGGTACTGTAGAGAAGCACATAGTCTCAGATACCCAGTGACATTGGACTGGTCACAGAGGCCCGAAATTAGGCAAGAAAATAACTGACCCCTCACCCAATCGGAAATCAAGGATCCAAGATCAAGAATTTTAATTTGTCATTGTGCCAGTAAAAACATCAGTCTGCTAGTAAATTTCATGGTACTTGTGTAACCCATTCCACAATAACAAAAATCCTTGAACCTTCACAATATCGGGTGACATCACGTGACGACGTCGAGGTTGCACTTACAGGTCCGGCCCACGCGGGACACACTGATCCCTTCAGTACTGGCGTAGACTGGGGTCACGGTCACTTTGTATTCAGTGTCAGAGAGCAGAGGCTGCAGCAGAACACTGTTCTGTCGGCCGGGGACCATGAGCTGGATAACAACAGCACACCGGTGAGACAGAAGAGGTAAACGCAGGGACCCGTACCTAGAGGGTGCTCATCACACTGTTTGTCAGCTTGTCATAGGCTGCACAAAGCAGAATTCAAACTGGGTCTGCCTATCTAAGCCAAGTTTGGCTGTTATTAGTTCACCACTTAATATAAATAGAGTTGCTTACAGTTCCAGAACCTGTGAGAAGAATCAGAGGAGGAGATACATTAAAAGCAGAGGTGGGCAATTCAGATCCAGAGAGTAAAAATCAGGAACAAGTTCTGGGCACTAACCCATCACAGGGGACACTCACACACATCTATGGGCTATATGGTAACTCCAACTAAAATCTTGGTCTGGATTACTTTCTAGACCTGAACTATCCATCCCTCATCAAGATGATATCAGAAAATAGCACACTGCATCCGAGCTGTTCCTGGCACTCAAATCAAAGCCGGCCACTTGAGGAATCCTCGGGGATTATCTTGTTACCATGGCACAGTTTCCATGGCAGTAATAAACCCCATGAACATGTTTTGCCTAAAGAGAGCTGAAAGCAACACAGCAATGGTGGCTGGTGTAAACATTCTTAAATGTTCAGGTTCACCACAACCTTGACCTGCATAGGTGGTTAAAAGGTTAATGGATGGATTAGACATTGGGAGTGAGCAATTGGGTCAGGCGGTAATGGTGTATTAGCATTCGTACCACTTCCTCAGCTCGGTCGCCTCTGGCACTGACATAGGTCACACGGTACTGCCGCACGTTGGGGTCTTGGAGCTCCCAGGACACCTGCAAGCTGAAGGTGGTCTCTTCATCCAGGCGAAGGTTTCTCATGCCCTGTCGTACCACTGAGGGGAAGCACACGCGACTGATTTGCATACAAGTCCTGGTATTCAAACATAGAACACAGACAACTTTTCCAAGGTGACTTCATCAACTTTTAATGTCGGATTACCTAGAGCAGTTCAGGGTCCCTGAAACACGACACCCCTTGTTTCCAGGACAGAACCTCACAAACTACAACATCAATCAATGGAAGATGATAACCAGAGCAAATCCTAACAGGCGTTAACATGCCACTATCAACCCAGGGCTCGGTTGTCATCCATACTGATGGAATAAGTTGCTGAACCACATGCAATCATCAGATTCATTCCCCACCTTCAAGAAATGCATCAAGACCCATCTGTTCCAGGAATACCTGTACTAGCCTGATGCCATTCCATGCTTGCCAAATATTCATAATGTTTCTGCATATTTGAATAGTCGTCTTATTTGGTTATTACTGTTCTGTAGCTCTTGCTTCCATACGACTTACACTTGTCCCTTGGCATTTATTGGAAGCCCAACCTAGCTGCACTCACACCTTCTTAACTCCTCGACAGTACGTGTGTAGGGAGTATTTGTCGCACTTGTACGCTGTTTTAGATAAAAGCACGTGCTACATAAAATAAATGCAAATGTACCTGATGTCGTTGTTGCAATAGTTGTCGTTCTTGCCACTGTAATAAAAAAATGGACAGGTATCCATGCCAAGGATAGGTTTCGCTTTATTACACCTTTTGGAATGATACAGTATGTTGTAAGTTGAACTATTAAACACTAGAAATAACACAGGAGGAATTAAATCAAATTATGTTATCAAATTAGTGTTAGAATACAGGAAAAGCTCTTACATGTCGTAGTCAGGGTAGTGACTGGTGTACTCTCTGTCCCATCTGGGAAGATGGCTGACAGGGAGACCACGTACTCTGTGACTGGCCGTAAATTGGTCAACACGGCTGTCATTCCATTCACAATCCTCTCCTGCATGGACATGAACATTAGTGCAAGTTACTCCCAGCAGATTCAATCTGTAGCCTCCTTTGCGTGATGGTAGCAGTCAAGAAGGTAAGGTGGCTGTTCAGCCGTATGGTGCGACCACATGGTCACAGCTCTACGTCTTTAAAACCTGAGGCTTCTGGGGCTCAGCAGGTCAATCAGAGACCGCAAAGGATAATACTGACCTCCTTTGGCGGCCCATCTTGGGGCCACCAAGACAGCTTGTACAGCAGAACATCTGAAGCAGTGGCCTTCCAGCTGACCCGGAAGCTGTCTGTCGTCACGTCGCTGGTCCGGAGGCCGATCGGGGCGGGAACGAGCCCTGAGTCAGACACGGAAATCTAAGATGAAATAGCACGCAGGAAACAAGGCATGTGGCATAATGGCCAGAGTGTCAGATTAATAAAAACATGAAAATCAGAGGCTTGGGATTGATTGTTACAGAAATAAAAATCTCCCATCCAACCCCACCCCCAAAGAAAAAAAAGAAATAATAAACCAATTGTATATAGCAGGATCAAGCCAGAAAATATTGTTCTAGTATTGATGTGTGTACTGTATTTTACTTCTAATCAACCATTGTTAATCTACCTGTGGAATGAATGACTGGCTTATTAGCCTGGTGAGGCTTAGTATTAGGGTTACTGGTTAAGGTTCCAGGTTTTAAGCCTTGATTGGCGGTCTTACTGGTCGTGAAACTCTTGGTAAGGGGTTCCGCCTGGGCGTCCTCATAGAGCGCGAAGATGGCCACTGTGTACTCAGTGTTCGAAGTCAGGTTCCTCAGCTGTAGTGTGGTGACCTGGTCCACATCCACCTATGTCACAGTCAGAGTCAAAGACAACTTTATTGTCATCTGAAGAAATGGGGTCTGTTGTGTACGCAAATAAGACAAGACATTGTGCGCAGACAGACAGGACAGAGGAATGTACAGGAAGTAGCCAATATACCAGTATAATTAGCTACCACAAAATATATTAAGCACAGCTTAACTGATCCTGCAGCTTAACTGATCCTTCAGTTTAAACCTCATCTTAAGTCTCAACCTGGGAGATGAGGGGCTTGGGGCTTCACTGGCGTTAATCTGATCTCGTATCTCGCATCCTGTCACATATGAGCTCACCTCAGTGGTCTGAACATCACTGGTCTTCACATACAAGATGCGGTAGCCCAGGACCTTCTTTGATGTGGCCTCCCACGTCAGTCTGGCAGAGCTGTGGTCAACGTTGGATATCTGGAGGTTACGAGGTGCCATGATGGGCACTGCGGAAACAGAAACAGGCCAAAACCAGCTAGTTTATGTAGCGAAAACAACAATCAAAATAATCATCAGGCGATACGTGTTTTTCAACAGTATTTGACAATATTTGATGGTGGAGTAATCCTTGAGGAGCATCTGATATGGGTGCAGCAGCCCGACACCCACACGTGGTCTCCTGGTGAGTCATGGGGTCGCTGGCCTCCTCCCCGTACATGGCGTAAACAGTCACGGTGTATTCGGTGGCAGGAGTAAGCTTCTCCAACTCGATATCCGTGACAGTCTCCTCCACCTTCACCTGCGTGGAAGCCCAGGGGAGGATAATGAAATGCAGAGAAGGACACCAGCTGTCACGACATTCAGGCGACACATTGAGCCCACAGTTAGCAAAGGTTACATCAGATTTCCTCGGGCATCACTGAGAATAAGTGAGATTTTTAAGAAAATGGCAGCAGATATTTCTGCTTCACTTTAAAGGTGTGATGCGCTGTGGTCAGACTCCTAAACATGCTCGGAAGAGGAAGTAGGGTTTGGCCCCTATGGACCTGATGCCCAGCCTGTTGCCATGGGGCGTTAGCGGGGAGTCAGGCATGGTGATTTTAGAGTGAGATGGTCAGGTGAAGCCCTCAGTGTTACCTCCTTCTCATCAGCTACTCCAGAATCGCTCAGTGGGGCGTACAAGATCATGTAGCCAGTGGCACCATCGATGCCCTTCCAACGAGCGCGGAGGCTGTTGTGGGTCACATCGTAGAGCGTCAGGTCGTTCACCATCGGCAGGGTCACTAGAACACACCAACATGCCTGTGATCACGGGAGCGCCGCAATCTGCCATGGACCTGACCTGGCATGTGGATTTTGGTGCCCAGGGTCAAAACCGAGAGCTAAGGGAACCCTTTATGACCTTGGTGATCTACCCAAGGGCTCAGGCCTCGATTGACTCACAGGTCGTCTCGCTGCCACGCAGGGCTTCGCTCGCAGCATTGACATAGATTGCGAATACGGCGATCTGGTACTCCGTCTGAGAGTTCAGGTACTGCAGCACCACGGAGTTCTCGCTGCCGTCCACCACGGCCTGAAGATCAAAGGCAAAGCTTTCTGTCATGGACCTGCACTCGAAGGAGGAGATCGGCACCACCCTTTAGTGGTACCACCGATTTGAGTCAAGCTTCCTGTGAAATGTTATTTCACGTTATTCCACGACGCGAGAGAGAGCACGCCAGCTTATCTCTCCAGCCACCCATCCATGACACAAGCATCAGGAAGATCATGAAAGCTCAGATGATATCAGTTAGAAATTAGCAGAGAGTGACGGTCATGAGAAGCCATCACATGATGGTTGGTCACCTCGTCTGGAGTCCCCCCCTTGGTGGGGTAATACACCACGCGGTATTTCTCCACAGTCCCCGAGGGGTGGCTCCAGGACACCCGAAAGCTCCTGGCAGTCACCTCAGACGTCCGCAAATGCTGGGGGGACGCTAGGGTCACCTGCCCAGTTGGCTCTCCTGGATATATCATGAATGATACGTTTAGGATAGAAATACACACTGCAAACTAGCACGTGCACGTAAACACCACAGAAGGACATAGCTAAGGTTCATCCACTGATGTCTGTCTGGTTTGGGCTCATGATGTGACATTACCTCCACGTGTAAATAGCGGCATGGACACCAAGCTACATGTAAACTTTGAATATATACTTTTATTTCTCCTCCATTCTCCTCCAAAGGCTCTGCCCTCCAGTGCTTCTGTAATGATCCAGCAATGTGGCCTTGCCTGTTATCTCCTTGTCCTGCTGCTCCACCCTCTGGCACAGGGTCTTGGTGAGGCTCTCCACAATGGTGCTCATCATGCTGAAGTCGGCCACGTTGTAGACGTGCGTGTCCTCGGGAGGCGAGGCGATGGCCTTCAGCTCATTCTCATCTGCATTCTTGACGCCTTCACCCAGGAAACATGGCAAGTCAAGACCCATCTCACCCCTGTGCTCTATGGCACTGAGTCACAGTGCTCAGCTACTGCTACATGCCTTGATCAAACTTAATGTTTTCTGCCTCTAAAGCCTGAAGAATTCATTTTAGGTCTCTCCTTTCAAGATGTGAACAAATCAAATATCACACAATTGCCTCCAAAATATTTCCCAATTCTCTTAGTAGACTAATTTGTTTAAAACTGAATTTACAAAAAGTACAGCTTATAAAGAAGAACTGCTAAACTGTAGCAATGTTGCAGTAAACATAATGATTCTCCCTCAACAATTTATTGGGAGGAAACCACAATGTCAATGAGCTGTGCAACATAAAAAAGTTACTATTGTGAAGGATAAACAATGAGCTACTCATACCAATGGCGAAAAGCTCAATGCCCGCCTCTCGAAGGCTGTGGGCTGGAGGGATGACATCATCCTGAGACTTCCCATCGGTGATCAGGATGCCAATTTTGGGAACGCCTGGCCTGGCCCCTGACTCTGGCTTGAAGCTGTTCTCCAAAATGTAAGTCAAAGCAAGACCTGCAGGGGCGGAAAAGCGTCATGAAGTCAACCAATCAGATGTTTTGGTCCCCCCTCCTGTAGTAGCTTGGACCCAGCGCCTCTACAATCTGATTGGGTATGTCTCTGAACCAATCATTTTTATTTCTGCCCTGAAATTTAAGTAAAATTCCCACAAGCTAGCTCACGTACCTTGATGCTAGGTAATTTACTTTGTTAACAGCTTCTTAACACAGATGATAATTCAAGTACCTCCATGCTAGCGAGTGTTCTTTCCTGTTAGCCTATTAACACAGATACCAGCCAATGTATCTCGATGTTAGCCAATTTGTTTTACTGATAGCCCATTAACACAGATGCACCTGAATGCTAACAAACTCCACTGACTTAAATCTTGAAGGACAGGGGACAGTCAGCTTTTATAATGACTGGGCCTCTGATGCCAGCTGCAAGGTAACTGGCAAGTAACAGAAACTGAGCAACCATACTGAACACTATAGGACAGAGGTCAATAACAGGCAGACCATGGTCTGGGTCTGGACCCAGAAGATGTCCCATACAGACCTGGACTGATAACCAGAACATTAAGTTGTTATTTAAAACCTGATGGGATAGTTCTACTTCAACCAGCGCAGCGTTTGAAGTCTTTTCGGTAGCAGTTTAGCAGTAGAACCGCTGTTTCCCAAGTTAATGAACGTGAAACGCCTTTAACCACCAGGCAAGACGTAGTTCGGCGTATGCAGCCCTTTGTCTGCGTAATGTGCCATTCGTGTTAATAGAAGCAGCGAAGCGAACACCTGCAAACAAAAACCGTAATGTTCCTAATAGAGTGACTGCTCTGTCCTGAAATCATACAGCTGAGACGTTTTCAAACACAATATGTATTATATAACATGTTGGATAAATAGACATAGTTTATTGTTGATTTCATGTTCGTTGAAGTTTCTGCTTTTAACATATGTATAAAGTAATGTTATCTGTCATATAAATAAACTCAGGTGAAACAAAAGAATGAACGTTCTCAGGGTTGCCAAATCTCAAGCATCTGGCATGACACACACTTTCAGACTCATGCAGGAAATCTTACAGCAAATCTATATTATTCCATTATAAACCTAAAATTTGCTACGTGCAAAGAGTATTTACACGGTTAAACACAAAAGCAGACTAACAAGGTAAGAACTGTCACATATATGTGCAGACATCTCGAATTGAAAAACAGACAGTCAGGTATTGATTATATGCAATGTTGATACAACTAATAGGCTACCGGTCAGTGTGTTCCCGCCTTTGTATGGCAGGTTCCTCGCAGCATCGATCACGGCATCCTTGGTGCTGTAGGCGTTGAGGTGCCACTCAATCCGGGGATCCCCGCTGTACTGGGCCAGTCCTAGCAGAGACATTCACACAAACAAGACCCTCAGAGAGAATTATAGCAGTACTTGAATACAGTTGGAACGAAAGACAAGGTGACTAGATGACACCAACGGTATTGAAGAACCAAGAGTCCAAAGAAGATGCATGCAGGAATAAGAAAACCAAAGGGGGCGCTTTAAGGTCAACAGCCTGATGTCACTCACCTATGCGTGTCTTGTCAAAGCCCACATTGAAGGCGCTCACCAAGCTCTCCAGGAATGTACGCACCAGGCGGAAGTTCAACCTGCCAATGCTCCAGGAGCCATCGACCAGGATGACGATGTCGGCCACAGATGGGGTCTTACACTGAAACTGGTCCCCTGCGATAAGGAGAGCCACGTACATCATAACAGCTGAAAGATCATCACATCACAGCCGATGACGACATCTATGCTATGGAACTTTGATGCACAGGTTTGGTCCACCATCCACACTAAAAATAAATCAGAGCCCCCCCCCCCCCTCACAAGAACACAGCTTTCAGGATTTACAATAATGTTTTTATTGCAAAGTTTGAGATATGGACAGACACAAAAAATACATCAACAGAAACGTAACCAAAATCTGCCATCTCTGGAAAACAACACCAACTGCAAAAGCGGAGATGAATTCTGGATTTCACTGGACTTCCTGGACAGAAGAACACTGGCTCTCGTTTTGTCGTGAATTATAAAACATTAATAGGTAATGCTCCCTCTCTCAGTGCTACCCAGATCCAGCGGATGATCTCAGAGATCCATTGTGAATAAGCTAGCAGGGGAAAGCTAAAAAGCAGCCACCACTAGCTTTGGATGAATAAGCCCCTTCAACCAGAAAACGAGTGCAAGACAGGACCTTCGCTTTTAATCCCTGGACCCAAATTTGCTGGGAGCCCAGAGATATTCCATACCCCACTTAACCCGAGGTGGCCTCTTCCTACCCACTTTACATACTGAGCCTCTGCAAAGTGGTATTAACCAGGAAGAAATGGTCTTGTCCGTGGCCAATTTTGCAAGATGGCTGTGTCACAACAGGCTCAAACACATAGGACAGGAACTTGTCTGGGTTAGCGGGCTTCTATGCTGCAGGGCTATGGCCAATGGCAGGAAAACTTATATCAACAGGCAGTAAGAAGTAGATTCCAGAGATGAAAGCACCATTCTGAGATTAAGTGATTTTGGCTAACGGCACATTGTGACAACATGGCGACGAAAGTCGGGCCTCTGACTTCATTCTTCTACTCAGTGTTAGCTCAAGCAAGTCGCTAGATCGGCAGCAGGGTGTGTCCGGTCACGTGACTCGGTTTCTGGGTCGCAGGCCGTCGCTCTTCAGGCTAAACAGTTGCTGTAGATTGCAACATGCTGTTCCTCTGCCTTCCCATCAACCCACTGGGACCATTAAATCTTCAGGAGCTTCTTCCCGTCCACTGCCTGCTTGTGTTGGAGAAAGGAAAAACATGACATGCTGGACAAAACCATGAGAGCCAGGCTTGTCAGATAAGGCAAATCTGAAACGAAGAAACCTCAAAGATATGCTTTTATATCAAGTTAAATTTCCATCCACAGATGGCAACATGATTTCAGACACAGCCCCTGAAGTGCGTAGTTCCGTAACAGTTTTGCCACGAGCGTATTTTCGATAGGGTTGCATGATATCGTATCATGATATAATTGCGATTTGTGTGCATGCGCAATAATTGCCAGGACTTTACAGGATGGGCACCGAAACGAGTGCGGACCGACTACATTGGCATTTACTTACGTTCACAATTTGATAACCAGAAGCATATTGTTGAGAAGCATACTGTGATGCCCAAATTAGCAGTCAGTATGAATTCGGCATACCCTTATGATTATTCAGTTTGGTTAGCGGAGCACGCCACATGCAACTGCTTCGGTAAATCATGGAAACGATGAGCACTGAAGTGGCGACGGAGAGAGGGACAGCTCATCAGCCGTGACATTTTAAATGAGGAGATACTGTTGTGAACAAGGTAAGAAGGCATTGGTGGTATAGTAGGGCTTTCTGCACTTTAAAGTGTTAAACATAAGGATACACCGAATATACAGAGATTTGTACATTTTGGCACCACAATATGCCTCTCATTAATATTTTACTACTAACTCTGATTAACAAATTGTGAGCTTATGTAAATGCCCACGCAGTGTTGAACAATGGGCATTCAGACCACGCCCCAAAGCCCTGTAATAGCATCGCGTTTGGCAGCACTGACGTCTGCCTGTCGGCACAACTCGCGGCAAAATCGGCACCTTTATTTGACGCACGCACTATTAGTAAATAATAACAAGTTCTGTTTGGCTATAGTTTATTTGGGGTGAATCTCGACTCCTTATCTGCTTTACAGATAGTGTAATATTAAGAACAAATATTTCAAATAGTTGTACGACGCTAATCAGAAAATAACCGTGTTGGGGAACCACGACTGCCCGTGGCCTGCCCTCAAAAGCAGGGCTGTAATGTGAAGAAGCTGCAAGTTGGCGTGGGAACATAAAGCTTGAGGCCAACACCCTCCCCCCCGCTTCATGTCAGTCTCTCATCCTGCCACTCATGCTCTTTTCACATCACCATCTTACTTAAGAGACGTATCCAGAAACAAAATTAAATATGGGGGGAGCAGTTTCAGAAAGCAAACACTTCTGCCATCACGTATACGTACTAGGGACTGGGTGTTGGCATTTTAATGCTGTTTTGACAGTTTGTTTTTACTCAGGATGGCACTGCATTCTCAGAAAAGCTCCTCTGGGCAACACAACACAGATTAAGAGAGGGGGTATGAAGACACAGCCGCAGAGAAAAGGCAGCCATTGTGAGCGGGGTGAAAAGGGTGCGTGTAAATCGGCCAGCCCCTTTGAAGCATCACAAAAACCCCCTCTGAGTTCACACACAGGCAGCCCAGCCCGGGGAAATTTACTGCCCTTTTCTTGTAGCCATCGAACTGGAAAAACAGGAAAAAAATGTTCCCACCACCTTACAGACCTACACTTATCCCGCTTCAAGGAGTGCATCAAACTGACCAGCTTGCAAGAGTTTCTGCTGTAAGTCAACGCTTTGAGAAGGATCTGTTTACATCACCCAGTTACTTATCAGCCAAGTGTGACATCTTACGCTATGATCCTGAAGTCCGTCTCTGATATGTACGCAAATGCTTCACATAACCTTGTTAAGATATTCCTAGCCAGCTCATTCAGCCTCTGCAATTCTGCACTGCTTCAAAAATTGTGCTGTCATATCATTCAGCCAACCATGGGTGTCTCTCCATCACGTGATTCCAGTTAACTCCTGCTGACCCTTAACCCTATGTTTGCATTAGCTTGAACAACAACAATCAGAGTAGTACAATACCACTGATACCCGTTGCTTGAGGCTATACAGATAAAATCTCGTTGGCCATGTTATGCGGTGTCCACTTTCCTCATTGGCTGAACCATGACAGTACATGACACCTGATTGGTGGAGGGATGGTACAATATTGCCATAACAATAACCTCACCCTGAACAGGAATTCAGGAGACACAGTATTATTCAACAGCAGGAGTCACACACCAACCCCTACTGATGACTCTGCAGTGGAAACATCAGCATCTTCCAACCTACAGATCTCAGAGATGCTGAGGTAGACAGAGAACACTAGATCAATCCACAGCATGCCAAACACCTAACAACAGCAAAGGAAGTGAACTGAACATGTCATCTCACATACTTGCACTCTGTAGAAGCTGGAAGTAAGGTTACTGACCTCAGGTTCACCACATACCAAGCTAGCGACTATGCTCAATTACCAACATTAACCAGTCGAAAACCACCAACCAGGTACACAGGTATACTGATTTTCTGATTTCTTCCCTAAAATTACATTACATAAAATTACATAAACATATACAATAATATGCAAAACAATAATCACCCACCCAACATCTGGAAAAATTTAAATGCATAGCCTTATGTTAAGAGCCCAGCCTGGTATATATTGGCAGCATTCTTCCTCCACATTCTGGCAATGAACCACTAATTTAGGCCCAAGGTTGAGCACTCGCCCGGCACCAGGCCCACCTGGACACCCTCTGGAAGTCACATCAGGCAGGAGGATTCGGGGTGGGGGTGGGGGGGGGTCTTGATTATCTGCCATGTTTGCGCGGCCCTCCGAGCAGAAGCTGGCGACACGTTCCAGTGGTATTCTGCAAGTGCGGGCTGGAAGCTGTCAGGAAGCCAGCGATTTGCAGCCAGCAGGAGAAAGACAGCCTGGGGCTACGCGTCACAGCCCTCCCAGGCCTCAGAGTGGACGGGAGGGGGCTCTCTGTAGGCCTGTTTCTTAGGAGGGCGTGCTGCCTGAAAATCCTTGCCAAAAAGTCAGAACCCAAAACACATTAAGAATAATAATGCAGCCGCAGAATAATTATAGTACTTAACATTTACAAATAATAAAGGATCAGATCAGATCCTTTACAGTAAATAAGTGAGCATTTATTTAGCTCACATTACAAACTGATGCAGGTGCTCCTGCTGCCAGATGCAGGGATGGAATCGAGAGGAATTAGAAAGTGAAAGGAATTTGAGAGGGAGAAACGTCATATTCACATGAGCTGAAATGAGCCGGCTCTCTTTGTCAGCTTAGTTTCAGACAAGCCTTTATTGGGGTCGCGCAGGTTAAACGGCAAAACTCAGCAGGCTTCAGTGGTACTCATACCCCGACCAATGCCAGCACTAACTCATGACTCTCACAATAAAACAGTTGCTTTCACAGACAACGAGGAACCAGAGACCCAGAAATTGTGTCAAGCCTCACATTCGGGCAACTGGACCAAAGCAATTGGCACAAGATGCTTCTCACATCAACACTGTTACGCGTTAAACTGTCCCTACCGAGTTTCCTCCCTGCGACACTGACGACTTTCATCAAAAACTAGCCGATCAGGCTAGGATACAGCAGGAAACCAAAAGGAGTGCAGTCGCAGCGTGTCGACATTGCGGAACATGGATGATTTAGCGCCTGCTAACCCAACGGGCTGCAGGCCTCAGTCGTTACTGCAAGTCAGATCTCTACCCCTTCAGGCTTTCCAGGCACAGCATATGTCATTCTACAATTCAGTTTCTGACGTTCAAGCAGAACTTTATTTATGAAAACTGATTTATTGCACGTCCCTTTCTGCCAAAGGGATTAAGCAGCCAGAGGAGATGAAAACTGAACAGGATGACGGATCGATTGACCCTGGGCATTCAGCTGGCAGGTAGCTAAGAATTTAAACATACACAAACTTCTTTCATTACACAAGGTTCCAAAATGCGAATCAACTCATGCATTTTTGGCAAATAGGGGAAAGATGTCCGTATATTTTTTTGGGTATCTGCAGAACCATCAAACACAGATAGATAGCTCTAAGGGACGAAGATGAAACCCCTTGGGAACGAGACACCAATCACTAGAAGCAGGTCCTCCGTTTTCAACAGCATGGCTGTTGATGTAGATCTTTGTTAATGACGACTTCATCCTCAGGAATCTACAACTTCTTAATATTTGTAACTTCAGTAAAATGCTATCCAGAGGGCAGGATCTTTGACCCTGAAGACTGATGGGATTTCTCTTACTTTCCCATCAGTAAACCCTCTACACTGGTTGCTCATACTGATATACTAAAAAGCAAAACCCATCAAAGGATATTTTAAACAGGGCCTTTCGCTCTCATCCTTCTGTCTTTTCTATTCCTCATTGACCCTGCAGTGGTTCTTACAGTAGCAGATCTGTAACTGATGTGCAGCTACCCTCCGATGCTGGAAACTAAACAACACCTCAGAGCCACTTCTCACTGTGGATTGTCTTCTGTCGCACAATAGACTAAGGCAACCTGAACTGATGGTTGTGTGCAGTCTAAGAACACGCTATCGAGACACACTCCCAAAACATGCTCTCGAGACACACTCCGAGAACACGCTCTTGAGACACACTCCCAGAACACGCTCTCGAGACACACTCCCAGAACATGCTCTCGAGACACTCTCAGAACACGCTCTCGAGACACTCCCAGAACACGCTCTCGAGACATTCTCAGAACACGCTCTCGAGACACTCCCAGAACACGCTCTCAAGACACTCCCAGAACAGGCTCTCGAGACACACTCTCAAAACTGTCATTCATTCTTGCAATTCCTTGGATACAACATTGGTGATTCAACGACAGAGCTCCTAGTTTATGAAATAGCCTGCCTACCAACATAAAGCCATGTGACTCAGGACTCAGCATTGAAATCCCTGTCTATTTAGTCTATTTTACTGTGGCTCCTTTTAACCAGAAGGCTGAACTACTACTGCTCTGCATCTCCATAGCAATGCTTCTCACCCTGGTCCTCAGGGATCCCCAGACAGTCCACATTTTTGCTCCCTCCAAAAAACTGGACCAGTGTGGGAAACACTGCTCTGTAGTTCCATCACGTCAGTACCAACAGCGCCCCCTTGCTTCCCTGAGGCACCTCATCGGAACATGGGCTGAACAGGACAAAGACCAGAAGAAAAGGCTACCATTAGACTCCAGATTTTCACAATGCGTGCACACCTGCTTCTGATTCCCACAATAGAACATGTCCACAGAGGGAGGGGCAGCCTCTTGACCTTAGACCCCCTCCAGGAGGTTTTTCTTTCATTTATCTACCACAGGACGTTCTTTCCTCTACTCCTTTGTTCCCACTTCCCCACTTAAAGACTCAATAAAATTAATGGCTGCTGTGTTCATCTGTGACACTGTAATCTTTAAGCTCTTCAGAGCAGCAGTGGTCGAAACGGCCCTAAATTAAAATAAGCAATGCTGAATAGAAGTGAATACCAGCAGAAGAAATATGGAATATGACTCATAATTCTTCTGCAGATACATTTGGCCATTTCTTGCCCTCCTATTGGTGCATCACTTTATGGAAATGCCTGGCTACAAGATGGACCCATAACTGTGGTGCCGGACTGGGTTAGTGACAAGCCCCGCCCACATCGCCCTACTATTCTGCATTTTGAACAATGACAGATGGTACATGCTCATTAACAGCCTCTCTCTGCCAATGAATGTGTGTGTGTGTATTTTGGAATGCGATGCTATAGACAGGTGTGAACTCTGACCTCTGCTATCATTTTTTTTAACTGCAGGTCCAGACAAAGTAAGTCAGAAGATGTTTTAAAATAGCTTTATGCCAAGTACACTGCGAATAAGGTTTGCTTTCACCTGTCTATGACAACAAAGTGTATGCAAATTCCCAGTTACATCTCAGCAAATACTTCCACTTATTTTAATCAACAACATTCTATTTTTTCATCAGCTACATTTTTGCATCTCGACCCTCAACAGACAAAACAGCCAAAGCACAAGGTAACAAATGTAGTATTGTCTGTACATGATAGATCATAAAACCCTCACTGTGTGCTTTCTATTCAGCTTGCCTTTGGTAGTCATGCAAATGTAAGAAATCTTAAGTTCTTACTTTGCATGTACTAATCTTTCTGAGTTGTTCAGTCGTCTCCGGGCATCCATTTGAAGGCGCCTGTCTCTACCCTCCCAAACACTCACGCGACTGCAGGCCCCACCTCCATCATGGCACCCTCGGTAACATCTCACTCACGCTGCTCATGCCGGCGGATGGGCAGGAACTTGCCGCGTGTTCATTCTGATGTGCACATCTGAGCACATCTCCCCTGAGGTTCAGCAGTGGTGTTTACCACCATTTAAAACGCACGTTTACAACAGACCCGCTTCTGCTGTAGCTGAAGCAGAATGCTCCACGATCCCATACCGGAGAAGCAATTGGAAGACCTATGAAGTCAGGTTAGCCCAGCCTGGTGTATTTTCTGGTGAATATGAGAAGCTGACACACGTCAGTCATGAGCTCCCAGTGGATGGCAACAGCAAGGGTCTCGCCTCCTTACCTTCTGTGATCCTGTTGGTTTCCTCAACCACACCGGCCACCTTTAGTCCCTGGGGCTCAACACCATCATCCGGACGCACATCTTGTGCTACAATGTACCAAGAACATAGCAGGCACACAGCCAACAAAACACCAAGGTGTTAATGCAAAGGCATGCTAATGCATCACGTTAAATAGACATAAAACTATTTGACATGTGTTTCGACCGTGTTTAAGACATACCTGCACAGGTTGACACTGATTAACCTCAGCTCTGCTCGGACCATTAACCCCTATATTACCAGATGAATGGACAATGTTCTAATATTCAGTCCATGTTGTTGTTTTTCTAAAACAGGGATCTTTTCTTCTTGTATGACAGTGGTTTTCAATCCAGTCTGCGGAGCCCAAGACGGTCCATGTTTTTGCTCCCTCCCAGCCTCCCAAAAGATGGACTATCTGGGGGCTCCCCGAGGACCAGACTGAGAAACACTGCCGTAGGTTAATAAGAATAGAATTTATTCAACCTCCACCAATGAACTTTGTACTAGAGGAAAGCTATGTACTTTTCTTATATTAATTTTGTTTTATATTCAACGTTGGTTCATACTTCAGGATTGTAGTGAATTGCTTCTGGCCATTATTAGACATCTGCCAGGAAGCCATCAGTCCAAGCCCTCGAGGGTAGGACTTACAACGCTCCAACATGCACAGACATACTACACTTTAATACTGAGCACAATCCTCTACTTGCAGATGCTTTATGATACTACTATAGACACTACTACTTCAAGGTCTCCCAGCAGTGAGTGGGGTACTGATGTTCTGAAGGTTTGTTTCCATACCTGTGAATGTACCTTGCAGTGGTTTACTCCTCTGGTTTCCGCTCATAGCGAACACCTTGATCCTGTACTCCAACCTGGCATTGAAATTGTCTATGACAACTTTGTTCTCTGCCTTGGGCAGCTGTGACTCTGTTACTTTGCCATCTGTGATTGGGGTCAGAAAGGAGTGTCATGAGATGCAGGATGGTCGTGTGTACAATATACATCCAGCAGCCAGGGGGTGCCAGCGAGCAGACACCTACATTTACCCCTGAAAAACTCCACCTACCACACTGTACCCTGATTACTGGCCAATGCTACTTGCTGCCTTAAACTGATGATGGCAGACTGGGCCGGAGCAGCCATTAACATTGAGGGGTACTCTGTGGATCAGTGGGTTAGGACTCTGTGTCTGTAACTGTGGCTGCTTCATGGACTGGTTGGCCCTGCTCTCTCAACTGTACATCACTTTGGACTAAAGCATCCTGAAAATAAATAAATAAATGGAAGTTACCAATGCAGAGGAAGTGGGAGAAGCTCATTTAACTCCAAACTTATTTAGCTTGTTAGCGGTTTGCCATCCTTTTCCAAAGACAGCCTGGCAGTTTCACCCACTTATTAAACTGGAGAAGTTCATATTAAATATCAGGGTAAGCAGCCGGCAGGTCCACGTTCTTAACCGCTTCGCCACCTGCTGGCCAAAGCATGACTGCAAGGCGATGGTTATGTTGGGCATTTTTGAGGATGCAGACAGCCCGCACCCCCCTTGCCATAGTCAGAAAGACAGTCTGTGCGATTCTACATGGTACTATCATCCATTTTGGTTAAAATAGGTAAAATTCACTCCATAAGAACCTGCTGGTCTTTTTTCTTTCTATCTCAAATAAAACAGAATCACGAAACAAACACAGTTAACAGATGTGGTTGTAGAGCCAGGAGGAGACGCCTGTATATGAGGACAGGCAGGTAGACTGATATTGTGCTTGTGTTGAAGAGGCTTTGCCCGTGAATTTTGGCAGGGCTTCAAGACATCGAGACCCCACCCTCACCAAACCAAGCCCTGGGGCATTAATTCACCCGTGCCTGATTGCTGGGGTGTGCCAGCGTATGCAGTTGAGAAGGAAGAGTCTGTGGTTTAATCTACATTCCTGGACCTGTACTTACTGGGGGCTGGCTGGCGTAAAACAGCGCAGGAGTTACCACCTAACTCTGCTGCTCAGGGGTCAGACAGTGAAGTACTGATATCCTCATTTTCTTATCGTTTGCTGTGAGTGTAATATAAACTCTGTAACTGCAAACCCAGACGTTAAGTATTGCTTGTCAAGTAAGGCATTTATGTAAGCAGCTCAGTTTGCTACTGGAGCCGTAACAGCGAGGACCTTAAGACAAGAACCATCAAGGCATTCTTCTGTCCTCACCAGGCACATAGTCACAGTCACAGTCATAGTCACAGTCATAGTCACAGTCAAAGTCACAGTCACAGTCACAGTCATAGTCATGCGAAACCCCTCCCATTCTTTTTTTTTTTTACCAATCTAGCATATAGCAGGTAGCAAAATCCAGAGTTTCAAACCCCTTTAAAATTTATATGGAGGGGGACCTTCTTCCTTCCCAAGGGCAACAAAAATTACCAAAAGGGACATATTGGTCGGGTTGCTGGACCCCCCCCCTTCCCCTCCTACAAAATGTACTTCTGGCTGGGTTCTTACACCCCGTCCAAAACATTTCCAAAACATTGATTTAAATTACATTAATGTAGTAGAAACCGAGATTGCCATAGTTCAAACAGAAGTCAGGATTTATGCAATTCGTTCATGAACGTTATATTAAAAGCATGTAAAACAGCAGAAGGCCCCCAAACTTAAGTAACAGTCTCCTCCATTTCAACCAGCCTCAAATGCAGTGCAATCCAAGCACTGTGATATCAGCCAAGAGCATACTGCTGGTATCCTCTTGTCCATCAGGCTTTTTTTAACCCTCCATGTGAAAAGTACAATGAGACTAGAATACAACCTGATAGTTATCGATCATTCAAGTAATCACAACCACAGATGTCCATTAAGTTCTGTCCCAGGGCTTCAGACACTTAGGAGTGGATGGATTCACTATATGAAGACTGAAACAAAAAACAACACCAACGGATCGATCCAACGTACCTGGGTGTGTATTATAAACAAACATATAGCCGTCGAAATCTCCTCGTGGTTCCTTCCACGATACCAGCAATTTGTCAAAACTCAGCAGTGTATAGCGCAATTTCCGAGGAGGTGAAACTAGAGTGGGGAACATAAAGAGAAGAAGAGCCAACTTGTTAGCTGCCGAGAAAATCCCACCGGAGACGATCACAAATCTGCTTCAGGTTCCACAGATGGAACGTCCCAAGGGTGGAACCAAATAAAGCCGCAGGCAAGGCGGTGTTTTCTCTCATTCATATCGCCTAACTGTAAAACAGCCACTGTTCTCTATCTTAGGCTTTACAAGCAGGCTCAACCCGTCAAATTTCCAATTCCACCCAGGTTTAGTTAACACATGCTCCTACTGAGCCTCGAACACCGTAAGGGCATCAGGACAGACAGGACAGACGTGTCGGGAGCCACAGATGTCACACAGAGACCAATCATACTCTCTAAATGAAGAAACTCTTTAGAAGCGGACACTGCTAAATTTTTAATTTCCTGTGTTTGCTAAAAGCATCTGATTTATTCATAGGAAACGGCTATGCTTGTACGGATGGCAGCTTCGCAGGAGTTTTTATTAGAGAATATGATGGTTTTTTTCCCAGATACAAACACAGAGAGAGACAGAGAGAGAGACACACAGAAAGAGAGACACTGGAATAGTTTTGTGAGCGTCTATTCCTGTCGTTGGGAAACACAGAACATCTATGTCTATGGTAGGAGTGAAAAAGCACTTTCACCATCCTTCTACCATCTACATAAGCTCTGCTATGTAGACATGACCAGACCTATCCCGTCCCAACCAGAACTGAGGCAGCTCAACCGAAATAGCAGGGAAACGGAACGGCGACCTCACAAACCTTGCAGTTTGTGTGTTCTCAGAGAAAGAGGGCCCTAGACCCGACATTCCCTTTACATACCAGCACGTTCCTCCCCCAGAAAAGAAAGAGTATGTGTGGAGTAACAATCAGCCCTCAGTGGAGAGCCAGACCATCAGGAGTGGAGGTATGCAAATTTCACACAGTCTGGCACCCACTAATTATTTTGGAAACAAGGAGTATTTAGATAGATAAAAAAAGCAAATAATAGTGTAACAAGATCACCAACCTGGAAGAGAGGATGAAGACTCTCCTGGGTTTATTTCTCTGTGAAGCAAGACCTCTCTCCTTGGAGTGGGTGAAGGAATTCACTCTTGGAAAACCGTACGAACGTGTGACTGTGCGCATGTGTGTCTGAAGGTTTGCAGGTGTGTGTGTGTGTGCGTGCGTGCATGTGAGCTCTTGCATGTTTAGGGGAATCCTGCATCCATGTACAAAGAAGAACAAACGCACGCACAGACCATGTGACATTAGCAAGGACAGTGAGGTCATGTCCAGTTGATCACCAAAGCACTTATCACATTTCCAGCGTACATCCAGCGTGGCAAACACCACGGCAAGGAGCACAGAGGATGATGCAAACATCAGCACGTCAGCAGACAATAGGGACTGGTGGCTGGAATAGTTCTGTTAGACCAATTTTAACACAGGGGTCTCCCACTCCAGTCCTGGAGAGCTACTATCCAGTCGGATTTTAATCCTCCCTGGCTTCTGATGAGTTCTCAGGTAAATACCAGGAGCAGGTGTAGCTCATCAGAAGCCAAGTAGGATAGAAAACCTACTGGATGGTAGCTCTCCAGGACTGGAGTTGGAGACCCCTGGTCTAACAATTGCCAGCAATTCCTCCAATTTCCCCCGACAGTCCGCTGGGTTTTTAATCGTGATTTCAGACATTCTCACACTCCATTAAACCACCATCCTCAACGTAAGACATAACCTCAAGGATGTAAGTTTGGGTTGAGCATTGGGGGTCCTGAGAGTTGCATTGGCTGGTTTCGATTATTGCAGGGGGTCGCACTCCGCCATCCCGACAATAATTTACGCCCATGTGTAACTGTACCGCTGTACTTTCTTACCACCAGTCAAAGTTTCTTTACACAAACCATCACAGTGAGCAGTTATGGACAGAGAATCCTCCCACGTTCAGCTAGGCACAGACACACCTCTACCTGCCCGTGACACGAGCTCTGCGGGGGTCCGAACAAAGCTGTCGGGACCAGACACTCCCCCCCCCCCGCACCTGCCGAAATCACCACGTCTCAACAAATGCCCACTTGACGCTCAACAGGGAGGAGCGAGGCTCAGTGTTTCGACGTTTTTGACTACCCAATGGGGGAGCAGGTTTCAGATGCTCTGGAGAAGGTCACCTCATGAGTCCTCGTTCGAGGGGACAGCTCAACAATCGATGTAATACACAGGGATAGACGCTGTAATTATGTTTACAAAACGACCACTCGACACATCTCAGACTCATCTAGGCCAAACAGAGAAGACATGAACAGTGACCATGGACGGACCAAACCTGCACATCACACAGCAGAAGGGGACACGGAGCCGAAAGAAGCAGGTTACCTTGACCCTGAGTGGGGGTGATAAGTAACACAGCGAGAGCCAGGGAGAGCAGTAGACAGCAGTGAACCCGCATCATGATCCTCAGAAACCAGCAGCTACCTTTAGTGTGGGAGTGTCAATGGGGACACCTGGAACGACAGGTGGGAATAGTGTTTAGCAGCTGGTGCATCTGCGCAGTCCTGTAGGATCAGCGGGGAAAGGACAGATCCCACGGTAGAGAGGGTCACATGACATTTACAAGAGTTTCAACCACAGTTCATGGCTGCCAAATAACACGGAGGGTAAAATACTATTTAAAACAGCGGAAATACGTGTTTAGAATGGTCATTAAGACACCTGAGCTTCGACCACCTGTACCGGGAATCCAATAAACGCGTCAGTTTGTAAGAGAGCTTCAATAACCATGTCACCTTGTAAGAAATAAAGAAAAGAAAGAAAAGTGGTTTAGATGTACACATTTTTACGTTTCTGTGTGGACAAAACAATCCGATTTTCACAAATGCACAAAGTTACTGAAAAAAAAATCATTAACACGTCTCTCGGAAGAGTATGCTCAGCATTTTTTTATTATAAGTAGGCGACTTTGGTAAACATAAAAATGTTAATAATTTAAAATGTAAACCAACATACACACTGACAAGTGACAAATTTAAGTTTTAACGTCAAAAAAATTAAAGAGAGAATTGTTTATTCTTGTTCAGTTAAAATGCGAATGCGATCGCTTTTGCAGTTTCACATCCAGACGTTTTATATTAACGCAAAGCGCAAGTCGGAACGCAACTTCAACCACGCATTTAAATTTCTAATAAAAGCATTCTGATCATTATCATTTCTTTGTTATTGTACCATTACCTATAGATAACCTATTGATGACCCTACTTAACGGTATTTCAGTTATGTCTGTTTACGCATTTAAGTTCCATTTGACCAGGTTCATACTACGAAAGCCGCGGCGTCACATAAAGTTCCTCTGTTTCTGTCCCGTGTTCCCAACATATTTAAAATACAAAGAAGATGCCATACCTTTAACAGCATATATCAAGCCGGACGCTTCCCCTTGTTACGGGACAACACGGCGGCCAAAGATGTGACTGTGCCCGCGAACAGGGCAGCAGCAGCAGAAAGCGCCGTAAAGCGGGACCTGCGGGTCTGGGTGTTTCCCGCCTCCCTATTCATTCACTCACCCCTCCAGCTATTCATTCCTTCACCTCGTTAATCCTCGGTGAGGAGGGGAATGTCACAGGAGCAGCCAATGGCAGAAGGAGCAGGACGTGGGGTTTGAACACCTGGGGGGACCCGTTCTGCCCCCGAGCGCGTCTCCGCGAACACAGGAGCGCGGTGCGCATTCGCGACACAACCCTGCTTATTTAATTTCTATTCATACTCTTTGTTAAAAAGCTTGTCAGTGGCATTTTGGCTGATTGGTTTCTAAATGGCTTATTATCAAAACGAACATCTTTAAATATTGATATTTTATATTAGAGTATAGTAGATATAGTAATAAAAACTTTAGTTTTTCGTTTATTATTAGAGGTTTGTTACTTCTAGGGCGGGGTTCCTGTTGGGTTTAAAGCAGCTTTGGAAACGGTAATCCTATAGGTACGCCGCCCTTTCATTCCTCACAACATCATTAGAAAGCAGCTTCAGCGCCTGTCTGCATACCTGCACCTTCGGCCCACTGAACATGTCTGGGGGGGGCGAGGTTTCGTTTATGCTCGTCAAACCCAAATAGTGGCGTGACAATTTTTATTCCCCGATGACACGCGTATAATGTTTGCTCCCTTTACCGTCTTACCAGCGCATTGTAATTGCTGCTCCTCAATGACGACATTGTGCTTCCCTTTTATTCCCTTTTCCTCCCTTTTCGCCGGGACCTCCCATAGACGAAAGACACTATACTCCCTAACTAACCGCACTTGGCTGAGGCGCTCTCACCTTCGGCCTTTAGGAGAATAATAAAGAAGCTGCAGTTCTGAGTTGCTCTGGGGGAGGGGGGCGGGGTCTTTGTTAAGCTCATTATTAAGCGCTTGGACTAGTCATACATGAACTGTGTATATGTGTAATGTCAGGCTAATAGATGAAAAATCAGCTCCGTCTCGGGGCGTGTAAATGGTTGATTGGAGCTCCGATCTAAATCCGAGCAGGCTGGAGATGAGGATCTTATCTCCGTATATCCCCGGCCAGTCGCACACCGCCTCTGAAGAAAGATGCCGTGTTTTTTTGTTCATGACAGTAAAATATTGCAGTCCTCAAAACAGTGATAAACTACGTCTGGAAAGGATCCGCTGAGGAAATCACAGCTCAGAGTAATCGTGATTGTTTAGGTGTTTATGTTTGGCAAAGGAAACTCTGTTATTAATTGTTACATGTCCCGTTAACAACTACATGTCTTTTTTAATGGAGCTTCTGAAACCTATAGGTGAAATTAAATCCCCTTGTAGTCTGGAGCGACTTTGGTGTTATAAGCAGTGAGAACCTCCTGAAAATGTTAAAATAGACGCAGGCGCGGGCAGGCCATCCCGGTGGGTCGGTCTTTCTTCCCCATTATATAGTGTTTGGCAAAATATACCAAGGGCGACCCCCCCCCCCCCCGTTCGGCGACGGATGCGTCAAGGGGGTCGCTTGACAGGAAATTCCCGCGGCTACTTTTTTGCCAGTCCGCCCCTGGCTAGTCTCAGATACCTGATCATAATAACCAATGTAGGTTTATACATGAAGCAACACAGTTATGTGGGAAGATGAATACCAGGCTTATAAGGACTGTACAACCAGTATTCAGAAACAATGAATATTGTGGTTGACTGGAAAATCTTGGACTTACCAACGCGGAGACTCAGGAAAGCATGTTGATGAAGATTTTACCAAATACTCACAGGAGTGGTAAACTGTTTGATATACAGGTGACAGAATCCCAAGGGCGGAGGATAGGTTTTCTCTCGGGATTCAGGGGAAGCAAGTTCATACAAGCTGGCAGGATGGTGAGAATGCAGCCTCTCGGAAAGACATTAAACATCAAACCATCTCTCACGGGAAGTTTTGTTGCGTCTAGCAAACCTAATTAGAGCAGCCAGGAACTATAGTAAGCTGTGAGCGATGTCAACTGGGGTGACACACGCTTTCAGAAATTCACGCTCACGCAAGAAATCTTACGGCAGATCTGTATTACTCCATAATAAACCTAAAAATAGCTCAATCAAAAGCGTTGGGGCAGTTTGCAAACCCTACAGGCTATTTATAAGCCAATAAAACTCTTACATATGCCTACATGTAAATATGTGTGCTGACTTGTCTCGAACTGAAATTCTCACGTCAGCTAGCTGACCAAAGTAGGCAACCCTGTTGTTTATTAATGAGCAATGTTGAATTTTCAACAATGTCTGTTTGTAGATAGTGTAACGATAGCATATCGCGGTGGAATTTGTACTGGTGACTTTACAATAAAACTCACAAAAATAATAGGAGTGTTTAAATCGTTAAGAAAACGATACACATAAACATAGCAAACAGTTAACTCACAAGTTTATTTTTATGGTATTGTGATCACTGTGAATAATGGAAAGCCTGTATTATATGAAATGATCGACTGAAATAAAATAAGTCACCATTATTGAAAAATACAGCTTAAATAATCGCGAAGGAACAAACATTATAAAACACTGCCACCTACTGGTGGGTCTGTCCACCTCAACACACCGAATACAGACGATCTCTTTTTACCACTCTGACGCGGTACACTATGCAACATACAAGCTGATATAAGGTATAGATGCATTATAACATAAACCTAAGATGTTTATGATCGTGTATTACAACTCTAACATTAGCATGACTTTTTTTAATTAAACAGAGATGGGTCGTTCCCTAACTTCCCTTACCAATTGGAATTATGTGTGAATTGCACAAGCGAGCGTGTGCCCTGAGAAGGACTGTTATCGGGCCTAGGGTGTCTTCTGCTTCTTGCCCTGTGACAGACTGGCATCTTGTCTCTTCCCCTCCAGGTTGATTGTGCATAAACCCCAAACCTGCTCATAGAGTCAGTAAGTCAGAACAGATGTGAGACATGGCAGACACCCCTGCTCCATCATACAGGGGTGCCATATTATAGTTGTTCCTCCTAATAACACAGAGGTGATGTTATTGTGTCATTTATTCATGAAAAATGTATGAGAAATGCTGAAAAATTATATTGATTACTAGTTTCCCATTAAAACAGGCATTGTCGACATTGAATAGTCTACCAATTATAATTAAATATGCACCATTGCCTGAAATGAACAGAAAAGCTAGTTAACCTTTAGTTAAACATGATTCATTAAAGGCAAGAGAAACAATTTCCAGTGTAGAAATTTTAATGAAAGTGAGTATTTTATGACTGGGAATAGCTGTCAGTATAAATTCACCAGGTTTATGTACAAAATGACACCTATGAATAAAAATGTGTTAACACTATAAAACTAGGTCAATGTGCTTAGGATTCATTATCATTAAGTGTTTCAGCGACCCTTGTAGTTACCTGTACTCAATTTACATCAAGTTGATTCATCATCCATCCATCCATTTTCCAACCCGCTTATCCTACTGGGTCGCGGGGGGTCCGGAGCCTATCCCGGAAGCAATGGGCACGAGGCAGGGAACAACCCCGGATGGGGGGCCAGCCCATCGCAGGGCACACTCACACACCAGTCACTCACACATGCACACCTACGGGCAAATTAGGAACTCCAATCAGCCTCAGCATGTTTGTTTTCATGGACTGTAGGGGGAAACCGGAGCACCTGGAGGAAACCCCACGACGACACATGCAACCCAGGCGGAGACTCGAACCCAGGGCCCAGAGGTGTGAGGTAACAGTGCTAACCACTGCACCACCATTTAAAAAAAAAACTAAACCTTTCAGTCACAGTAACAAAGAGACAAATGGTGTTTTGCTGAATGAGGTCATGTGACATGGCATTATCTAATCAGTAGTAAAAACGTCATTAAAAAACACCACCTACAGGTGAACTGCAATACAGCGGCAGGATTAGATGCAATACATTTTTAAAAATGTATCCTTATCGCTTGTCAGACTGTTACAATTAAAGCTTTAAATAAATATTATTACTCTGTCCATCCCACAGGGCGCCCTCTATATATTAATCTATTATCAGCTATTAAGTTATAAGTAATAAAGATGTTTTTCCACTTAGTCTCCTTGACAGCAAGCTGCCACCAACTTTCAGTTTTCCTTCCACGTTGGCAAAGACAGCATCTTCCCCTACGGCTCTCAGAAGGTGCTCTAACAGATCTGTTAGCAAGTGTAACGCCCTGGGTTAAACCGCCTACATTCCCCACATCAGCAAACCACACAGACAGCAGGCAGCAGCAGCAGCATGGGGGGGGGGCTGTCCTAAAGGGAAGCGGCCATGACGTTTCAGCTGGGAGCAGCATGACGGCGGCTGAAGGGGGGTGTCGCCGAACCCGGCTGTTGTCATTAGCATTTTCCTGCAGAAATGGTCAATGATTAGCCTTCATGTTTTAGTATGTGGGACTGATTTCCCAGCCAATTTGTTTTTAGACTGCAGAGAAGGCAGAACAAAGGATGTATGGACTTTCTGATTCTTTCAGCAAGCATGTGTTCTGGGTCAAATCACTCCAAGAAAAGCATCTCTTTGGAGAACCAATAATACTCATTGTGAGTAAAGCCCTGGTTATCTGACTGCGCGTTGGCCTGTGTTCGAATGATATCATATCCCTCATTCAAAGATACACAACACTCCCTTGTCCGTCTGGTGGGGACAGGGCTGGGCGGGCTGTTTGTGGGCCTCACTCAGAAAGGTCACTTTGGGCCCCCCGTTGCATCCCAAACAAAATAAATAGCCTGCAAGTAGAGTCAGAAGACTGCTAGCCGGTTAGCAGATTATGCTGCTTCAGCACCTCCTATATAAGGAACGTGTTTATTTAACATTGAGTGTAGGCTGCCTGTTTGTCACATCTGTCACACAAATGTGTGGTCTGGGTGGTGGCAACATTGCCGCTGGGTGTGGAGATTCTGTCAAATAAAGTGACTGATGCAAAAAGGAAACAGGCAGTGCAATAGCAGACCGACATGGAGGCCAGAGGGAGCCACGCACTCGGTACGACTTTGTGGGGCCTCCCCTGGCTGCCTGCAGGGGCCAAGCGTGTACTCTGGCCTCAGTGGTCAGCCTCCTTCTCCTCCATGACCTCCATGACCACGGTCCGGGGGCCGGTCAGGATGAGCTTGCTAACAGTCCTGTAGTCCAGAGCCAGAACGTTGAGTCCATTGACAGAAATGACAAACTGGCAGACCTGAGCAAGGATGAGACAGAAGATATGAATGACAGGGAATTTCAGTATCACATGATGTGACTCTGAAAAGGCAAAACCAAAGAAAATCTTGTTTTCAGGGAGGACTGCCGGACCATTAAACGCCACATTCCTCACATAATATACCACGTTCGCTTTTTTCCTGTTTGTTTGTTCGGCAAAGAATACCATGCATACTTTCAGACAGTAGCACACTGCTGACATAACAATGGTGAATGCATTCAACACACTTAGAGTGTAAACAAAAATCCAGTGGGCAGAACTGAGGAGGGATGCCTTCAGAGAACTGCAACGTCGAGGGCCGAGTGAGGGTCAGAGAGGGTTCCCGGAAAAATCCACGAGTGTTGCCAAGTTACAGGACGGATGAATAGAAATTTCTCTTCAAAGTCAAATCCATACTTGGCCTCCAAAACTCACAGAAAGCAAAAACACATTTTCAGGCTTGATTGTGAATTGTTATCAGTGGGTGGGATGGCATGGCTTGTGGAAAAGACAAGTGATGTGCAAGAAGTTAATCAGCAAAGAGCGGTTCAACCCTGAGCCCTGAGTATACGGTACTGCTCGGGTGTGGGGCCGGGACAGCGAGATTCAACAGGGTTGGGGGGTGTGGGCTGAGAGGGGGCCAGTTGGAGGGGAGCAGAGCTCATCTACTGGCCACCTTATTAAAGAAAGCACAAAGGAAATGCTAGAGTTATGGTTATGGTTTGAGTTTTGGTCAGGGCTACGGTTACGGTTATGGTTAGACACAACTAAGGTTATGGCTAGGCTTAGGGTTATGGGTCAAGTTATGGCAAAGGTTAAACATTCACCTGCATAGCTGCTCTTCTGTTTACCAAACACCGTATTTCACCCAGTCAGAAACAGCACAATGAAATACAACACAGGGTAGACAGAGACATACAAACTAAGGCCTACATACAAACCAAACAGCACGGGAGCTGTGACGGAAAGGCAGAAATGAAACCAAAGAGAGCTGCATATTTATTCAGACAAGGCAGATGCAAGAGTGGTTTTGTACTGGTTCCTGTTCTGGAATGAACATTTCCGCTCATGGGCAGGCAGCCAATCGTGCATCAGTCTACCCATGATGCCTTGCAGCTCACCTTCATACCAGCTGCGGCAGCAGGTCCCCCGGGGTCCACGGCCTGGATGTGACAGGGCTTGCAGCCCCTGACCACGAAGCCCCAGCCCACCGCATCACCCACAATCTGGAGGGGGAAGGTCAGCGTTGGGTCAGGCTTCTCTACTTCAACCCTGATCTCGCGATGCTTAGTAAAACTCTAACTAAACATGTGAAGCAGATCAGGTCAATCCTATGGGGGGAACTGACTTAGTTGGACGAGACCAAGTGAAATTTGGCATGGAGTTCACTCTTGCTGAGGAACTGTGCACTGTAAGAAACTCACAGTGAAGGTCTTCTTGACATATGGACCTCCAGGAGACAGCAGCTCTTCTGGAGTAACCTTCTTCTTAAGGACTGAGGAGCAGATGATGCTTGTGAAATATGCAATCTAATATGACAAGGTGACATATGACTATATGTAATAGTACATAAAAGAGGTTTTTTTTAGTCACTATAACACGTGAATGCAGTATTTGTTCTTAAATACTCCTGACTGATACACCTCCTATCAGAGAACGCAGTGTGAGGAAGTGTAGTCGAGATTAGAGAGGCACTGTAATGGCATCCCATGGGTGACTCAGTCCTTCCCATACACACTGTAAAATGTGAAGATAAGACCTCAAATCTCTATCCATTGTGCTGTGAACACATCCAAAGCATTAAACCCAAACATCCGGTCACACCGCTGGCGTCTTTTCCTAAGAACCTGTCTAAGCTGCTTCTGAAGAGCCCTTATGGCTCTGCGTCCCTCAGTACAGCACAATGGCTCCTGTTTTCACCTCCTCCTGGTACCACCTGGCGTCCCGGAACACAGAATTGCAGGGAAGGGTAGCAGGTCAGCAGGGAGAGCGCCACCTACCTGATTTGGGGTTGCACATCACCGGGGGGCTGCTGCTCAGCACGGGGCTGCTGCCGTAAAAGCCATTCGTGCTACAGCCGCTGGTCATGCTGCTCCGTCGAACGGCTGACACCATCTTAACCTCCTTACTTGGACTGACTGGGAGACACAGGCCACATAGAGTCACCTGTGAACTTGAGTATAGCGCTCATTGATGATGTAGCTCAGCATATTATATCTGAGTATAGTGCTCATTGATGATGTGGCTGAGCATATTGTACCTGAGTATTGTGCTCATTGATGATGTAACTGAACATATTGTACCCGAGTATAGTGCTTGTTGATGATGTAACTGAGCATATTGTACCTGAGTATTGTGCTCATTGATGATATAGCTGAGCATATTGTACCTGAGTGTTGTGCTCATTGATAATATAGCTGAGCATATTGTACCTGAGTATTGTGCTCATTGATTATGTAGCTGAGCATATTGTACCTGAGTATAGTGCTCGGTGATGATGTAACTGAACATACTGTACCCGAGTATAGTGCTCGTTGATGATGTAACTGAGCATATTGTACCTGAGTATAGTGCTCATTGATGATGTACTGTACCTGAGTATAGTTGTCATTGGTGCTGTATCTGAGCATGGTGTACATGAGTATAGTGTATGGATGTAGAGTGATCTTTGATGGTATATCTCCAATTCAGGTCCATGCATAGTGTACAAGGTGTTTATTCTGTCTTTACTAAAGCTGGGGGACAAACACACTCTGATCTCTGAGTCACTATATAAACCTTTCCTGGGACTGATGAAAACTTCCCTGTTCTGGGTATTGTTTTCATATTTGTCACAAACTTTCATTCTGCTCAGAGCATAATGAGATAGATAATGAGCTCATTTAGTTTGAAATATAGAAAGTTTCACATTTGGTCTTATTGCACAGTTTCAGACAGATCAGAGATAAGATCCTGAAAGAGCACAGCACTCACCTCTATTTTCCTGATCTTTTCATTATATTAACAAGCCAAAAGGCCTCTTAGGAACCTTTACATATTTGCCTCTACCAGCTTAGCAGCATACATTTCATATGCTCTGCTTGGAGAGGCTCTTACAGGCTGGTCAAAGTTCATCATTCAGATTCCCTGGACCAGAGCTCAGCGCCAAGCTGGGCCGCCTGCCGGGACCTGGCAAGGTGACCGAGAGCCGAGCTGGCGGCGGCTTGCTGGCGTAAATGTTAAACTCCAAAGCAAACGTCGCAGGCCGGGGAGGGGCGACGACGGGAAGCACTAGCTCACTCGTTGCCTAGATATCCAAGTTTACAGGGTAACAACCGAACGGCTCATCAAACCTTTGGTGCGAACAATGCTGTCTCCGCCGCCGCTTGGCACACGGGGGATGGGAAAACGAGGCAGGAACATCGTAATAAATCTGATGAAGGATTTGCAAATGAAGCTATCATCCAAATCAAAACCAAAAGTGACATCATTTTTGTATTGCTACTTACTACGTAACTACCAATTGTGACTGAATTGAAAATATACCTATAGTTCTCAGGATACTAAAACAATTGAACAATGTTAAAATAAAGCTCAGAAAGAAATCCCGGCATTTGCCTCAGTCTTCTTCTGCATGTTATTGTAGACCAACAATAGTATTTGCGAGAACATCTACACAACATCTACACAACCAAAGGCATAGCCACCTGCAAATATGTAGGGACTATTATTATTATTACAGATCAGACAAACCAACAAGCAGAGTAAAATATTTTTCAGAAAATGAAAACTATGATCATAGTATCAACATGGGGACCTGGCCTGTCACTATGGGGGCCTGTCGCACGCTGCCCTTGCCTGTCCGGCCGATAAATACACCCACACCTTATCAGCCCGGCCTGTGAGAACAAAACGTCTAAAAGTAAACAGGGGAAGATAAGCAAGCAGGGAACAAATTTTGCGGTTATAATGGGGGAAAAAAGCCTTTAAGCAAACATTTGCACTGTATATGCGCTCAGATGCTTTACTTTACAGGGTAGTCGGTATCTGCACAGGTTTCGCTGAATACCTGAATTCCATTTAAGGTGGTTTGGTAATTTGATAAGTGATAAGCACCCTATGAGCTATAGGGTCAGAGTTAGCAACCTGCAGCCGTGTCTCCCACTTCAAGCACCCAGGGATGTTACACCTCTGAATCTGCATAAGCAGCCTGGATAATTATTACATTAAAACCAAAATCATCAATATTTGGATAAAAGCAGTATTGCTGATAATAATATTACTAAGCAGAGGGAGAGGGGGTATCACCTGACTGGAAGCTGCTGCTGCCAGCGTTGGGGTTCTGTCTGCGCAGGCAGAAGGGGCTGTCGTGGTTCTCCGGGATGCTGGGGCAGCGGTCGGTCAGGAGCTCCATGAGACGCCGGCGTCGACGGAAGTTCATCCTGAACTGGAACAACAGCTGCCCATCCACGAAGGGGCTCTGGCTGGTCACTGGGGAAGGAGCAAACGGCAACAAAATTGGACTGTAATGTCACCATCTACCAGTGGCATTATCTGCAGGATTACTGATATTCTTTGTTGAACCTATGCTGCCCTTGCGAATTGGACTGATGTTTTATTTTGATGCAGTACAGCAACAGAGCATGTGACTTTAGTATTTCCTGTCTGATATCTTCTGCATAGATCCTTCAGATGGGGTGTAATCCTCAGCCTACGTGTGTTACTTTGTAAACAGTTCATATGCAGGTGTATTTTGTTCTCTGTGTACAGGTATTTACCACCAGCCGAGCATCCATGCAGGCCATCTCAATGCAGACGAAACACCCTGTTCATGCTATTAGATGCCCTAATACCCCATTTCCACCAATGTGGTTCCGGTGCCAGGATTTTTCCCATTACAGAACTGGTTTTGTGCATTTCCGCTGGAAAAAAACTGGCCCTGGATCAGAAAATATGGCTCCAACATAACACAGAACTTGGGACCCTCAGTGGAAGTAGGACTGGCTATACTAACTGCTGCATTTACAAAAGTAATCATAAAATCACAATCAAATCAATGGTAAAAAAATACCCAAAAACGTTACATGCCCCTCATCCTTAGAGCATTCATCATGAAGTACTAATGCCGCTTGTGCATGTTTATTATTGAAAGCAAACTTGCACATGTAACTTGTAGTGTCTTTAAAAGCAAAGGGTCAATGTTGCAAATAAAACAGAACAAAAAGATGGTTTGAAAGTGGCAAAGAGAATAGCACTTCATTTATTAAAGATTAATCAATGGTTCATGTTATAATTTCATTGTTATTTCTCCAAACCGCCTAGCAAATCAGCTGAGTTGTGTTTTGTGATGGGGGCACCATCGCCCGCATGAGGTCACATGATCCACCCACACATTCTCACATGGACTGTTTGCTAGATAACGGCAAACCTCCATGTCATTTGTGACACTCAGTGTCATTGCTGTCCTGAAGCTAATGTTCCGCCGGTGAGCCACCATCTCCGGACAGCATCTGCATTAATGACCAGTGAATAAAGACTGACGGAAGTGGGAGCCGCAGGGGCTCAGCTGACCACATCGGGGGGGGGGGGGGGCAGAGACAAGAGTCCATTTATCATCATTGGAAGGAGTTTGC
>JABFEA020000050.1:6156012-6167484 GCA_019775915.2 Cyphomyrus plagiostoma | reverse complement strand
GGGGGGGCCGGGGGAGGTGTCTGTTCAAACAGTCACTCTACGCCGATATGTGTGGGGGGGGGGCCACAATTAAGTGGAGACTGAAGAGGAGCATTAGAGTGCAATGCTGGGGTGAAAAAACTAATGTGGCTTAAATAAAATAAACAGAACAGATCGAAAAAGTGTTTGTAGAAGTGGTGTGCGCCAACAGTGTATAATAATAATAATAATAATAATAATAATAATAATAATAATATGGATGTGTTCTGTATTTCTAATTTTGAAACAAAGGGTGTGACAGTCATATGCAAATCTCTGCCAGAGAGAGTAAATTAAGCACCAGATGCACCAGATTTGGGGGGGGGGGGGCATGTACAGGCCACCTCTGACCCACAGCCACCATGGCCCAGGACACACGGGACGCAGACACCAGTGCCACGCTTAAAAGGGAGGCAGGGTTTTTTTTAGTGGGACGCGATTTAGGAGGGCAGACGTCTGCGGAGACCTCCAGAAATGGGACATTCGCTTATGGCTCCGGGGGTCCAACCCTCCCCACAGCAATTAAACACATCCCTGTGCAGCTCAGAGCCATAACCCACTTTGTGGTGTTAGCACAACACTACAGGCCCTTATAGCCGACATGAGCCTCTTTCGGATTTGTAACCCCGCCCACAGTCTGTCATCTCATTTACCAAAATATCGCTGAGGCATGTTTAAGGTTTCTAACACAAACACTAGTGTCTCCAAGCTGGTGACAGCAGACCCTGTGTAAGCCGATTTGGAACACGGCAAACATTTATACGCATCTTAAAATATTTTTGAAGGCTGAATAGAAATATAGCATAAACTGCCCAATAACTAGATCATCGATAGAACGACTTTGGGTCATTAAAAAACGGAAGCAGGAACTGTAGCAAGATGTGGGTTTGTGGTCCAGGGAAGGTTAAGCTTAGGTTCTTCCTGGGTAAAGATTAGCATCAGTAATACGCATACAGTTGTAGAAGTGTGTCAGTGTAAAGAGTGAGCTATTTGAGGTGCTGCGCTGTGCTCTGCTAACCTAGTAAGATGCTAAACATAAAATAGTTCTGCAAAAGTTTCAGGGTCTGTTAGCACATAACATGTATCAGGTAAGTGTAGCTGGAGCACCGTGATTGCGATCACCTTCATCTCGTACAGCTTCTACAGACTTGGGATCACCCGTGTCTTGGAACCTGAAGCATCTACACAGGGTTCTGCCCTGGAACCTTCCCTCATTACTGTAAACCAGTAGTGTAGAACTGAGCTCCGAGCCTGCTTAACCACGGTCAGAGAGGACTGTGTTTGACACCACTGTACAGACACCCAGCTAATATTGAGCTAGCAGCAGAGGCGATGTGCAAACCAAATTTGTGGATCGGCAGCATTTCAAAACCACAGACAAAGATGTAAAAAACACACAGATGGAAATATTTACTGCTACTGAGGTGAGTTGCGAATGTTAAGACGTGAGAACTTGCAGATGAGGTGTAGAGTTATCGGTAGAAGAGAGGAATGACCAGGGACTGGGGAGGGGATTCAGAGATGCGATCTGACAGGGAAAGTTCACTCATTGGTCAGATTACCCTGACTGCAACTATAATGACGTGTTATTCATAATCAATGCAGGCATGTTTTTGGTTGACTGAATAATTAATTTATACTTTACATTTTTAAGAAATATCGGGCAAGCATGTGCCTAACAAAATTGATTGGCACAACACCACTGGTAAGCATTACGCTAGCACTGGCTACTGCTGATCAGTCACCATGAAACAGTGATAATATTCCCGCCGTCTGGCCTTGATGTGGAATTTCCATGACGCATACTTCTCATAAATCCTCTGTCCTCGCATAAAAACCTTGGCTTCGTTGTCCATCGGGAAGGTCCCGTCATCTATCCTGAAACGGTAAAAAAGCTTCATGTCCTTGAACTCCATGTGTTCATCGCACACTGTGAAATGAAAAGAAAGACAGACTCAGTGTACAGGACTGTACCACAAAGCAGAGGTTAGGGCACCGTAAAATGAAAAGCATGCTTCTGAAAGTAGAGGAACTGTACATCCTGAAGAAAGAACGTCCAGAGAAAGTACAAGAAGTGAAAGCTTGGTGTGAGACTTAGACTTGGTTCTATTCAATAAAAGAAGGTTACCACCAGATTGAGTACCAGCAGTTTATTGTCTTCAGTGCAGAAACAAAAAACCGATACTTAAAGTCTGTCGGCAGGCGAAGGTCAACTGGGGTCCAACAAAACAATGAAGGTTAAAGCAAAGTCATAGATAAAACACACAATAGGGAAGTCATACACAAAGAACTGGAAACTGGAACTTAGGATCAGAATGTAGCTGAGGAACAAGGAATAAGACTTTGTAACTGGAGTAAAGGCACAGGGGTTTAAACATCCAAAACATCTATAAAAGTACAGGAGAAAATAATAGGCCAATGTGGAGGGAATATTGAGGACCATGAGAGGGTGACACCACACTGCATATGGGTGACAAGCAGCCTAACTTAGTGAATGGCACCAATATGAAAACAGGTTCCAACCTGATATCAATCGGAGACCTACCATGATGGATGATGCTCTGGTCCAGAAGCTTCTGCATGATCCTAATACCAGTCACTCTATCAGGGGCTTCCTTATGTTCTATAAGCCAATCAATGAGCTCCTTGGCCACAAAGCAGTTGGGATAAGTCCGGAGGTGATGTCTCCGGTCCTTGATGACCTTCCCTTCATGTAAACACAGCCTAAACAAAGAAGAAAATAACACAGCTGTAATGTTTCTGGGGCCTAAATCACATTGGGCTCCCTGCTCCCCCTAGTGCAATAACTGTGTGTGGCCAACAGGGAGCCAAAAACCCTGGGGGGCCCCACACAAATGTGTCGCTTGAGTGCTAGGGAACACTGTCGCTAAGTACAACATGATCAGGATACATTATTAATTTGATAACTTTATTTAGGTCAGTTTACATATGAGCTTTACAAAGTCACACAATCAATTACCAATAGAAACACACTTTATAGAGTACAAAAACTGGTCCGGACTTACCAGATTACCAGACCAAATAAACCCTAAAAGTAAAAAAAATTGTGGTATTAAGTTAGATTTTGTTGTTTATATTGTGGAAGGCTGCTCATTTGTTCACCTCGCCCTGGGTATTTTGGCTCATCTCCTACTTTAGATGTGAGTCAAGCTGCGAAATCTGTTATTAAGTCAACAGAGACAAGCTTTCTGGCAACCATCCAAAGCGAGAAGGTTTCTTCAAAAGTTTTACTCGGGATCGTAGACGCCTCAGCACATCACCAAGACAAGTTTGAAATTTTACGTCACTAATAACGTTATGCAAACTCAAATATGAGGTTACCGTAGTGCCAAATCGCCACAGATCAAACTACCCATAAACATTATCTGTAAATAACTTTAATATTTATAGTACAGTCAAGAAGACCAGAAATCTTTTGTACCTCTATCTATAAACCAAAGAACATTTAAACCAGTAATAAAGTTCCACTTATTGTTTACACAAATAAACTGTTATGATTATAGAGGATTCAACAAATCAGTACATTTACCCATCTTATAATTCTCATCCCACATCAGTATTTACACCAGGAGTCCCATCATGTTACATAAAAGCTGAGAAATCATTGCAAGATTTCTTCCACAGAAATACATTTGTCTTCTGTGAACAGTGATACAAATAAACTGGACTCCATACCCAGGATGTTGTTATGAATGTAACCATAAACATATGCACACAGTTTGCTGAGAATGCATAGCTTATTGTGAATGTGGATAAATTAAACTTAAATTTGGCCTTTGAAACCAAAGGCAGTTCCAAAAACCATTTATTGTTAACAGATTTTGGGTAAAATTCATGACTATGATTTAGCCACCATGTACCTCTTAAATTGGAGGTTCTGGGAGCTCCATTCAGCTTAATGACACCAGCAGTCCAGCTGCACTCGATCACCAGTTAGACATTAACCCATGTAAACGCTGTTCTATTTTCTATCAGTGGTACATTACTCACCCATTGAGAGTGACCTCATTAATATTACCCCAACCAAGCAGGGTGTACATGGATCTGGAGGGGGGGCACATATCCACGGAGGGGCTCCCAAAAAACCCATCCAGCATTGAGGTGCCACTCTTCAGGCACAGTGCTGCTATTCATCCAACCCTTCTATCATTTTCTCTAACACAAGCCACTCAGAGGATTCTCTACCTGTTTTAGCAAATACATAAATTTACTTAAGGGCTATTGAGGTCGATGCTGTTCCCTGACAAGGATGATTTACAAAATCAGCATCTTAGCACTGGTGATTCCTTACAAGGTTTTACTCTGCTTAAATTTGCCTGTTTTCAAGCACCATGAGAGTTGAAAATGGTTTCCACACCTCCCAGCAAAAGTATCAGGATGATACTGTTGTGCTTAAGTGTTGTCTTTGTACAGTTAAAAAAATTGCATCACCAAAAGATATATTTAGGAAAATATGGTAGAACAAAACTGTAATTTCTCAAGATGAAGTTGCAGGATTTTTTTCCAGATCAACAGGACGCTCCAGGATCCAGTATTTCAAAGTGTCTCCACAGTTGAATTTCAAGTTCAATGACAATACAAAAATGACTAAATATGGGCAGCTCGGACTATACACATTTTTCAGCTGATCTACAGGTATCCTGGTACCTGCTCTTTTATTACTTTTATTCTTTATCATCTTCATCTTTATATTTTAACTAAATAAGGGATGAGCATCAACAAAAATATTGTTTAAGACTTTATGGCTTTTCACACTAACCAATACCAGCCGAACTGCCCAACTGGTTCTCCCGCAGGACCAAAATCGAATCGTTACCTATAGGGCCCTAAATGTATTCCCAACTATTGGTCGACATTGATGAACTGCGTCATTAGCACTTAGTTAGGCGAGATATGCTGTTACAAGAATCAATAAATAGAATTATATTTGCAAGATATTTTGCTAAAAGTTAAGGTTTGGGATCCACACCCTGAACGTAAACCCAGCGTAAGAGGCACATGTACAGTGTACTAATGTTAGACGCACCTGTACCTCCGCCCTAATCGTGACTCTTATCATAGTAAATTCTCTCATATGTGACCGCATGACTTGTCTCCTTTCACGAACTACGTACAGATCACCTCCGTATGTATGCTGTGGAAACCGGTCCTACCTCAGCTGCTCCCCGGTGACCAGGACTTCAGCCACGCGCTCCAACGCCGCAGACTTGCCCTGCAGAGACTTCCCCAATCCCTCCATCATCCACAAGCTGTTTATGAAGGATACAGTGTACGAAGAAACAGATCGATGCAGAAATTTAGTTTCTTAAATCCTGCCAGTTGTAGAAACTGATGCCGCACTAGGGGGTCGAAGACCTGTCTGTCACCGCCGACCACGAGCGATGCCCTCAGATGGGCTCCTCTTGCGGCCAGATCTCCTGCACAGCACAGATCATTTCATGCTCCGCCACATCCTTCTAGGTTTCAAAACTGCCAGTGAGAAATGTCACTCAGCCGATTTCTTGGTATAATTCAGTCCGAAACCTTCTAGATAAAGTGCTGTAGACATCTCCGTGAAAACGACCAGTAGCACGGCAACAGGGTTCTTCCTTAAAACAAAGTATCAGAAAGGTATGTGTGAGCTTAGTTAATGTTTCTGCGTTTCCTCTTGGTGCGCAGTGGTCGTCCTGCTTGGCAGTGAAGCACCGGCATGCACCCGTCGCTTTATCTGTGCCGCTCGCTGGAGAACTTTCCACAGTCCGAGTTCACAAATGTTTAGTTTACTTTTCGATGTCAGTCGAGGACAAAATGCAGCCGTCCAGCCTCCACAGCTCCATGTCCAGCTAGCTGCAGGTGCGAACTTGATGCGGCTTTGCACGGGTATGTCCGCAGTATGCACGTTGTCAGAGGCAATCACTGTACCACAGTACCAGGAATACACTTATTGTACCTTACAAGCTTATCCAGTCCTGTTGAGTAGCTATTCTTTTTTTGTCAGTGACTATATTGCAATATACGAGGAAACAAGATTTCTTCTCATTTTTAATATTTTCTAATAATCATATCAATATGATTATATCCGTCCACAATATCATTAACAAAATTTTTTTCTTGGGAGGAAAAATAGACGTAAATGAACAAATAATGTAAACCACGTTTAAGAAATCTAGATAGGTGCTGTTTTTCCAAACGTAATACGTATGATGTGGGTTATATTTCCAGTACATGTTATTGTAGATAAGGTTCAGCTTGCTCATGCACGTTAACACCCTTTCTGCTTGCTCCAAAAAAAACCCCGATATCTGCAAAAAGTGACGGAATGCATGGCCACCTCACGTGACACTAGTCCGTCCACAAAATTATCGCGTAGACTTGTGGCTGAAGCCAAACACTCTTATGCTGTAGGTGGCGGCAAAGTTCTGCTGTGGACTTTGTAGGTTGCTGCCAATTTGCATCCATAATTAGCTAAATTACTATTATTAGGCCTACCATAAAAGCTACGGTAAAGTGTTAATCTTGTGAATACTGAATACTTCTTCAGATTAGTTACATTGAACTCTTCTAAGTATTTTTCGTTGTTCTAAGGCCAGGTGAGATCTTGTAAATCTTTAAAAACTGGTATTCAACTGAGTGGAGGAGTCCCAGACATCAATGGTTGACACTATCCTTGGAACTCAAGTCCGACTCTGTCTCATGGTGGTCCGGGTGGGCCTACAGCAAAGACCCTTTGATCCTGAGTGTCAAAGATCAGGGTCCTGGCGTTCAAGATTCCATCTTTAAAGAAGAGAACAACAGTTTTACTCATCAACAAAACTGTCACAACCAAAGTAGAACATTCTAGGAATGGCTTACTTGGGGCACCTTACCTTGTGTCTCTGGAAGAATATTCTCAGTAAATTGATGATATATTCAGTTTAAGGCATTAAGAGGCACAGTCAGCTCCCTGGGGAATCTACCTCGAAAAGCTCAGAAAATTTGAGAAAATGAGGCTTTCGTAAGCTTATCCCAAGGTTGTGTCCATGGTCGGTTAACACCTAAAAGTATCCCACCACGGTCTTACGCTTCAATGAATCAGGCCAGACTGGACTCTACGTTTTGGACTTTACATTCAGTTCCAGAAGTTGAATGCTGCCTGTCTGGATATCATCACCAACCAGAGCAAGTACTTTGTAACAGAAATATAGATTTACTGAAAAATACATGGACTGGTGATGTAAAACCACAGAGCACATATATAATAAAAAAATGAATGCACTGCAACTGACATTTTCAATATAAAATATGCAAGTACTTAAAGGGCAGGAAATCCAGGAAAGAACAAGCCGGCATGTTTCTTTAGCAAACAGTGGGTCACTGCAGACTGGCGAAGACTAGATGTGACTATAAAACATTTACCTTTAGCCTGTTATTAGTTAATGTTCTACACACACAGACACATGTTCAAACTTGCACGGCAGAAAGGCTGCGCTCTGACACCAAAGTGACTCATTTAAATATTTACATTAATTTAGTAAATGTACCCAAGAGTTCATGGTTCAGAGCTGCTTCATTGTAATGACCTGAATTTAAGTCTGGCCTTTTAATAAGGAAACTACACATTGCTGGTGACTATGTGCCTGTGAGATGCAGCTACGATAAACTCAAAAGCACAAGAGAGAGCGACAGAGCAGCGCGTCTGTGGATCTTGCACAGGAAAGCCAGTTTGCTGATCAGCCTCCTTCTGTCTCACACAAAAGAGCTCTGTGCCTCATTGGCTGTGGGCCGACATCATGTGAACATTAAGTTCAGTCTTTGGTAACGGGGGAGGGGGGGGGGTCTCCTGTGGTGAAACTCGATGGGATGTTCACTGACACGGGCACCCCGAGTATCAAAATGTGTTAGCTGGTGGTTTAATATAATTACAAATATTACCTGAATTATGTAATTCTACAATTGTTCCATTGATCTGGAGTGTGTGTGTGTGTGTGGTCGGGGGGGGGGGGGGGGGTGTTAATTAGCATAAAAGCACTTATGTTGGTCGCCACACTTGTTAAAACACCAAAGTGACAATGTCCTGCATTGTATATTGTGGCAGGAATATAGACAAACTATCCAGATATCTACATGCTCCATAACAGCTGCTGATCATCTTAGTGACCGATGTCGAGCAAAAGCTCAACAACTGATTCTGGTTCAGAGAAATCAGCAAACACAAAGTCCAGTCCGGCTCCACTGGCCCCATGGAAGGAATCAGTTCGCGGTTTGTAAATGCATCTGTATCTAGGATACACACTTACCCTCATTTTCGTTACCCAAAATAATAGTTCTCCAAAGTGCATAAGAAGCATCTTAATCCGATACAATACTGCCCTCTAATGTCGTTACTTAAACACGTCATGAGCTGCTTGTAACGAGCTTTAGAGTTTTATTTTGTTTCTTTATTTTCACTATAGTTTTTTTCTTTACTGTTGGTTATTTTTTCATACCAGCGTTTCCATTCCTAGTCCCAGGGGGCTGTCATAAGCACCTAACCGTCAAATTTACAAGCCTATAATTAGCATTGAAAAGTATTTAAACTGATTCACAATATATATATATATATATATATATATATATATATATTTATCTGTTAATCAGATTACCAGGTGACTAGGATAAGCATTTAGAAGATGGATCGATTGGTGGATTAAAAAAAGAACAAATCAGATTGAAACTAGGAACGATTATTTTAGTATCCTGATGCCAATTAGTCGAAATCAAGGGAGTTTCTTGCAGGAGCTAATTAAGTCAAGTGATCGCACCTAACAACTCCCATGGTCCAAAATCTGCCCCAGTAATACCATATAAACAATACTAGAATACCAAGTATTACGTAAGGTACGTAAACGTAACATTATAAATATAAACGTGACGTGTAGTTAAGACCGTTTTTAATTTCATACATTTTTTCTGTTTTTATTTTTACAAAAGAAATATACGTAGAGAAAAATAAAACTGCTCAATATAGTTTATTAATATTCTGTATTTAAATGGGCATATTGTTATAAACTGTACGTAAGGTTAGAGGAATAAATACTTTATTAAAACGTACAGTATTAAACAGGCGTACTGTAGCTGAGCTAGAGGTGCAGGTTAGAGGAGCCGCTGCTTCCCGACGCAGCCGCGAAGGCATCCGACAGGACAGGCTGCTGAAGCGTAACTGAGCATTTAGGGCCGACCAATATGAAACGAGGTACTTGCCTACAGCCTTGGATGAGAGTTCGTGTTACAGAAAGTTCTCAAGGTATCCAGCAAACAATAGACCTCACTGTTTGATTTAAAATAAATCAGATTCAGGGGTTTTTCTCACCCTGTTAATTCCCTGCGGTCTGTAGTTACCAGACATTTTGCACACCTTTCATTGTTTACTACGAAATGCAATCTTTTTATAAACCACTTCTTAGTTATTATTTAATTAGCTTATTCTGCCAGACACTAATAAAAACATGAATTTCATAGCAATTATATGCAATTCACTGGGATTTTCCAGAGCAGATCGAAAGGCTCTTGTACACCTGTGGTCTTTATTTTTTATACAAACTACTTGTATTCCTAAGTGTATCTGTTAATGTAACATTGAAAAGTAACATTGACTCTTTGCAGCGCTAGATCTCTGCAGTGCTATTTGCTGTTTGTTGCTGAACTCCCATTTCTAGATGAATAAGGGATATCTTGAATCAGGAATATCTCTGGAAACCTATCAGTCGCTAAACATCTTTGTCTCTGTGAAATCAGGCCAGCAGAGAATTTACATGACGATCTGAGTCAGTTCAGGTACTCTTGCCATTTTGAAGCCAAAACAAGCTTCTGCATAGTAGCCTAGTCAAGTGTTTGGTACCAAGGCACTAGGAGGCTGCTGCCTTAGAGCTTCTCAGCACCTCCATGAAGGACCAAACTGCTGAATACAGGCAAGTATGTGGCAGCAGTTACCCACGGCGAATGTGCGTGTCACTCTCAGGTACGAGCTCCTGAACCTGCAGGTCACCCATGGGAGGCAGAGGAAGGACAAAGCGATGAAGACGATTACAGATCCTACCCACGGCGACAATGGCCCTGTCTGGAAACCAAAACCAAGAAACTGAGGATGAGTTTCGAGCCTCTGGCTGTCCGTGAACTGAATAAGACTCCCAGTGACTAACACCAATTTACATACTTTATACCATCCCACACTTTCATTATATATTATTATTTTACCCTGTTAAGGTAAATTGGAGTTGCCAGATTGTGTGTAGGTGTAAATGTGCCCTGTGATCAGGTGGCACCTTGTCCTGGGTTCTTCCCTGTCTGGTGCCTGTAGCTGTGGGTCCCTGGGATCCTGTATGGAACAACCGGATATTTAATGTGGATGGATGCTTTTTTATTCTACAGCTAGTAATATCCACATATTTTCTGTATCTGGGGTCACGGGGTGGGTCCTGAGCCTATCCCAGAGGCTACAGGCATAAGGCAGGGAACAACTCAGGATGAGGCATCAACCCATCACAGGGAAACCCCATGATGATACAGGGAGGACATGCGAACCACACACACACACGGAGCAATGGGGAGACTCAAACCCGGGTCCCAGAAGTGTGAGACAATAGCACTGACCACTGCATCACCATGTCACCCTACTACTGATATCCTGGTTCTCTAATGTCATGTGGTTTTTATTATCAGCTCTATTATTTATTCTTATTTTATTTAAATTATTTTCTCAGCATTACATATTTTGTTTCAAGCGTGATCCTGGAGTGAAAAGCATTTCATTATACAAATGCACAGTGCATGTCTATGCAGGCGACAAATATAACTTGACACTGGCGCGATTCAGTATCCATTCAGACTGGAAGATAGGTAGAGCCCAACACAAAACTACAAAGTTTTAAGCAAGATTGGACCATATTGTTTCAGTTCAATTGTGCAGCTTCTGTGTTGGTAAAATCAAAAAAAAAAGTGAATATTCTGTCATAGGGAATTCTGGAGAAATGTTAGAGTCATTGCTGATTGGCAATAGCTGCTGCCTGGTCGTACTTAACTATTCCAGTAACAGCCTTCAGGACCCTACTGTTGAGCAAGCATTCAGTTTGCATTGTGACGGAGTAGTTGACCTGGTAAACAGCTGTCGATGCTCAGAGGCCACTCTGCTCCGCACTGCACACATGTATGAGACACCCGACCATCTCTAAGCAAAATCGAGGGTCATAACTGCTTTGGTTTAATGTTTTTATATGAGTTTTCTACACAGCTGTTTTACCAGCTTACCATATTGAAGGGGTTTTACATCCATCTGTCCATCCATCCATTCGGCTGCAGAAGACCCCTGAGATTTGCACGGCCTGTGACCGTGTGATCCCATCAATGGACTGGTGCACCATTTTGGAAGTGGCGCCCCCCCCCCCCCCCCCCCACGGGGCGGGGCCCGGGGGGGGGGGGGGGGGGGGGGGGGCGCGAGGG
>JABFEA020000050.1:6132348-6146845 GCA_019775915.2 Cyphomyrus plagiostoma | reverse complement strand
TGATTTGAGTCTACCAGTTAAATGCTAAGTGAGAGGTTAGTCTTAACTCCACCAAATATAAATTTCTTTTGAATTAATCCTGCATTTTCCTTATAAACCAGAACGATACACACACAAAGAAAGGTTTTATTTGCAGGGGATGAAGTTCTTGAAGGTTCTGCTTGGTCTACGCTATCTTTCGCCCAGTACACATGAAGTCAGGTTCAGAGAAATTCAATAGCGTGTATCTATCTGATCTTTCATTTGGTAATTGTGTGGAAATGTTGGGGGAAGGAAAGGGGGACTGCCATAACTGGTCTAGTTTTTGTGAATAATTTTCCAGGAAAATACCGGAAGGCAAAAAGAATCTTGGTAGATGTGGTTTCTATGGTGACCATGGCTATGACAACAAGCTCAGCAGCATGCAGGTAGAATGTTCACAACCTCTGGTCTCTGTACCATGTCATGTGGCTCCTGTGGCTGACAATGAATGCTAGCTGTGTTAAATTCTGCTTTTTCAGACAATCTTTATGGGGTACGGACCAAGCTTCAAATTCAAGACAATGGTGCCGGCTTTTGAGAACATTGAACTTTACAATGTCATGTGTGGTAAGACTCTTTCCTCCCTGTTGTGTGGACCCAAATTGTCTTTGTCAGATTCTCTAATCATCTATCCGCTATCTTGCTTCCATTCCCTCAGACCTCCTGGGTTTGCAGCCGGTTCCGAACAACGGCACCCATGGCAGCGTCAATGGCATGTTGAGGAACCCCTTCTACACGCCTATCATGCCAGAGGAGGTGTCTCCTCCTACCCCGTTGGAGCTGATCGCCACCTCCATGGTTGACCTGGGCTGTAGCTGTGTTGATAAAGTCAGTGCAGGATCTCCTTGGGTTCCTTATGGTTCATCTCCTGCAGAGCTTGTTAATTTCACCACTTGGCCTTAAGCCTGAGGCGCCATTCAGATATATGATCTGAATTAACTTAGACTTATCTTTTCACTAAGGGACTGGGTTGTCTTTAAATTGCCATGGTAATTTAACCTGAAGGTCCCTGAAGGTCTGACTCTGTTTCAGAATAAACTTGAGGATCTCGATCAGATGCTCAGTGAAGATGAAGGCCGTAAAGACAGTAAGGATTTATTTACTAGATTATTCAGATGCTGTTAACTGCTGATGGTTTTTCAAGTTTTGTTTTTGATAATTCAGTTAGAATCTGAAATGGTGGCCATGAACAACAGCTTTGATGGAGGTTACGATGGCAGAATCAGAGTTAGCTCTGAAATGCCTTTGGATGTCAAGATGATCTTTGAACTCTTTGATGACCGGTGCCTGAAGGATCTGGTTAAACATAAATGGTTACTGTGCTTTTTGAGTCCCCTGATACATGAACTTCCCTTTGGACCTGTGTGACTTCCTTAGGTGGGCAGAATCTCCCATTTGGTCGACCAGCACTCCTCTTCCAAGCCAAATACAGCATCCTCCAGCATGATGACTTCATTAGTGGATACAGTCTGGAGCTGGCCATGCCCTTGTGGACGTCCTACACACTTCTGGCAGATGTATGTATAGTTGTTCCCTTGGCATTAACACCTGTGGGATCTGAACATGTTCCAAGTCATGGGATTCTCACAAATGGCCACTCATTTCTTTTGTAGGTTGATGTTACTCCTCGCCCTGCATTTGATAGCGGTTGTGTGAGGCCAGATGTCCGAATCCCTCCCTTTGAGAGCCAGTCTTGCACTGGCTATGGCGCTGATCCAAAGCTGTCTTATGGTTTTCTGTTCCCCCCTGGTAAGGGTCCCCTGCCTCAGCAGCACGATTGAGGCTGCGAGGTGTGACTGCTATGTTTCTGTACCAATATGAATGACTATTACATCTGCACTAAATTAGGCTGTACCATTATTGGCCTCTTGAGGGAGCCAAGAGTTAAGAGTTGATTGCTCCAGTTTTAAATTCTGTAGTTTGAAGATGAAAGTGATCATTCCCTGTAATATTGGTCCCCATGAATGACTACCTTGATGGTGCCTGGAGTGGTCTGTTAGATGAGACTGTACAGCCCTCAGCTGTATTTCTTCAGTAGCAGGCCGCTAATTTCTTAGTTATGGAAGGCAACACAAAACATTTCCAAAACAAACCGACGCTTCTGCTGTGTTGTCAGGGCAGGCCTCGTCTCCTAACACCAGACAAGACGCGGTCTTGATCACAAACACCGTTCCAATGTACCCTGCGTTTAAGCGTGAGTATGTTTTACAACTTGCATTTAATATTGTGTAGAAGTCTGTATCCCAGCAGTGGAAAACGCATGTCTTAATTTCTGTCCTTGTTCAGTCTGATCCTCTAAATGTCTGAGACATTAGCATTACTGGTTCAATGCAGCAAATACGTGTAACGATTTCCAGTCCCAGGGATGTTTTCCGCAACAATCGGGCGCCTCTTGCACTTAGTGTGGTTAGTGCCAGCAGGTGGCAGCACGCCATAGCCGTGATGACCTCACTGTTTCGAGTGCTGCTGTGTGTTGTCTGTGTCTCGGGGAGGCTGGCACCCAGCGGCCTGCAGAACAATGTGTACACTCACACACAGATGCACACACACACAATCAGGCTGGATTATAGACGTTGAGGACATAGTACTCCTTTTATCTGCCTTTCCACTCTCAGGATGTTTCTGGCTACGGGTGGGTGATATGGCCAAAGTGTCACATAATGATATTTTTAGTTAGAAACACAATCCATGATATAGATGTATAATTTATTTTTTGTTTACAAAAATTAGAATGTCTGCTGTGAGGTTAACCGCTTAACCACCAATTACATTCTTGCAATATTGTAATATTCTTAATTATTGAAGTATGAAAAATACATATTGTATGAAAGATTCATTATAAGATACTCATTATAGCAAAAGTGCTTTTTAATTTTTTTTTATTTTAAAGTTTCAAAAGTTTGGAGTACAAATTAAGATTTATCACTTTAGCCAATAAAAAAACTCACACATTTAAACCATTTAGACCAAGTAGAACCTTTTTTTTGGAACCAGTTTTTCCTCATCGGTCTCTGGTTATTCAAGAACGTAGCCGACTTGTCTATGGACCTTGTGTTGTTTGCCAGATGACGTAAGTGCAATATTTTTGGCAGTCCAATGGCATATGGAATTATTTATCCACTCATCTATGTTAGTTAGCTGGTTTAAAATGGTCAATTAAGTTTCTTGTATAAGATCTAGTTGGTAAGTTGAGACCCACTGAGACTGACAAGGAAGTGATATATACAGGCAGCACTGAGATGTGCCTTGTTTTGTTTCACGTCAGCCTGTTTTTGTTGTAGTACCGTTGCAGACTCCAAACACACAGAAATCGCAAACTTGCTGATTTGGTCTGTCATTACTTCAGTAATGCTGTATCACAGTTCGAACAATAGCTCTGAAACGCTTATTGTAGATTCAGTCGCAATGATAAATTACGGTCAAATTAGCCACCACTATTTCTAGCATCATAAGGAACATAGAGCTGTGTTTTTGTTGATGTCATGCAGATTTCGTGTTTGTTCACTTTGTTTTCAGAATCACAGTGTGGCTCCTTCTTTGTCATTGTAAAAACATGCAACATAATTCTGTGTTTCATTCTGAACACACATGCCCACCCATGGCTCCTCTCACCTGTAGGGGTGTGGAGCTACTTCCAGGAGACCCTGGTGAAGCGATATGCCAGTGAGAGGAACGGGGTCAACATTGTCAGCGGTCCCGTGTTCGACTACGACAGCGACAGCCTGAGGGACTCCATGGAGAAAATCCAACAGTAAAGAAAGATGTGGTTTATTTAGGGACTGTAGATAAGGGAGTCTTGGATAACGCCTCTAAGAATAGACCCTGTTATTGACAAGCCTGCTCTGGGTATCTGCTATCAGCTACAACCTGGGGCCTGTACTACAAAACGGGGTTACTGTCTTATTGGGGTAACTTGTTAGATTTAAGGTAGTCTGGGCAAAATGTAAATGAACGAATATGAAATCCATTTAAACTATGGTGCGTTAAATCCGACAAGTTACCTCTAAGCCAGTAACCCCGCTTCGTAGTACAGGCCACTGGCTGACGAATCCATGAAACTCTGCTTTTTTGACCTTGTCAGCATTTATGCTGTACAAAGAAAAACAATACAAATCTGTGCAGTTGCTTCAGCTGGTGTTGGCCAGCGTGATGAACTTTATGCTACATGGCATCTTCTACGTCTGTGTTTGTAGGTTGGGTGGCGAGTTGCCAGCGATTCCCACACACTACTACAGCATCATCACCAGCTGTCTGGATAGCACCCGAGCTGCGGACGAGTGCGACGGCCCACTGAGCGTCGTCTCCTTCATTTTGCCACACCGGCCGGACAACGCTGAGAGCTGCAACGTGAGCGTGACGCTAACGCTAAGCAGGATGCTAACAGTAACATCAAAGACCTGCGCCTGGGAACCTTGGCGTTGCGATGTGGTGCTCGTTTTCCTTAAGCGCGGACACGGTGCTAATGCTACGAGGCTGTCTGTCAAAGACCAGCGCCTGCACGCATTTATGTTGCATTGTGTTGTTTACTTACCTTATGCTAAACTAATTAGCAGACAACTGTGTTTCTCTAGTCTTTCATTGCTACCAAAGGGCTACCAAAGGACTAAAGACTAAACCAAACAACAAATGTACTGCAGTATCGAGATGATTTGAGGCTGTTTCTGCTTTGGACCACATGTGCTTTGTTGCCAAAATACAGATTAACATCATATCCAGTGTTAGGAAGGCTAATGACATAAATTATGCTGTACTGATTGGTTCATTGAAGGCAATGTACTAATTGGCTAAGGAAGGATTACAGCCTCAACAATCAAGTCAGGGACTCCTTTGGTGTCTGATGCTCCCTTGTATGTGTCCTACAGAGTGTGGAGGAAGAGTTCAGGTGGGTTGATGGGCTGATGAAGGCTCACACTGCACGGGTGAGAGACATCGAGATCCTCACTGGACTGGACTTCTGTCGGATCACAAACCGCAGCTACGTGGAAATCCTCTCACTAAAGACTTACTTGCACACATTCGAGGATGATATTTGAAACCTGTCCTGTCCTAGGTGTATATTTTTTATATAGTGTATTATGAATCGATAGAATATTAACTGGCATTAAAAATTTTAACCTTATGTAGCATTTTTTTTTTTTTTTTCGCAAAGTAGCTAGAAGAATAGTTGTTTTATTGTTTGTGATAATTGTCTCTGTTGTGGGTTGTGTTATGGTCCTGTCACTCTGTACACTGTTCTGTACACAATGAAACTGTGTGGTCGTTTTCCAAGGTATCCTAATGTGTGATTCACCATTATTGACCTCTACGTCACGTGACGATCAGTTAATTACACTGCAATAAACCAATATTTTTACCCGGCTGTTCGTGAATTATTATCGAGGTACTTCTAGCTATCTTGCGGATTAAGGATCACTTCAAGCACTATACCTCTGTTAACCTGCTTTTGGGTGGCCAATGTGGTATGCCCCTCATTACAGCAAGTAATTAATTCTCTTCGTCTGTGCTTTTGAACAGCCAATCCATAATAAAGTTCCTGCTGGGTACATGTGTGTTTATTTTTCCAGCGTCTTGTTGCTCATGAAATTGTAATTGCAAGATCAAACCTTCACCTGCATTGACTCGCTTGTTATGAGTATGGTACTGCAAAATGGTATATTCGTATTTTCACATCAAGCAAAGTCTAATGTTTAAAGTCCCCTGTTTATCTTCTGGCACAGCAATAAATCCCCATAGGAGAGCCAATCTTTTTCAACTCTGGCTGAAAGGTCAAGGTGTGAACATGCGGGTAAGCCGGTGCCCTTCAGAACTATCAGTCCCAGGTTCTTGCAATGTCGTGTCTATGTGATGACGTAGGAAATGCAATCCACGTTCTAGAATTTTAAGTGGATTGGTTAATCATTAACCAGTCAGGACTGGATGTCATTTGAAGGGTGTCAACACCGTGATTTCCCCTCTAAATGAGAATGAACTTGTGCAGACTGCCAGGCACAGAGGGACACCTGTCATCTCCATCCTCTGAATCTGTGGCTCCTCAGCTTTTCACTTCTGGGGCCCCTATGTCAGGGTGCTGCACTCAAGATGGCCATCTCTAACGTATTATTAGAAAGAAAGAAATTCATAATTGTGAGTATTGGTTTGCTTCTATTTCAATACTCAGCGAGTATGTGGTTTACATTACAGCTCAAAAATAAGTGTGATGATACACAGGGCAACTTTTTTGAGCAATGTTGCTGACTGATGTTACTCCATTGGGCAACATTTCATAATCATCCACATCGCTCACCTGGTTAGCAGTCGCCCGGCAACATTACTCAGAAAGTTGCCCTGTGTGTCATCACCTTAAGATGATTAAAGTTAATGAATATCTAGGTAAATCAAGGTTCCAGAAAAGGTAACAATGTTAGATTTAGTTGTTGTCTGTTACTTCTACCCAGTGTGATTGAGTGTTTTAATGTAGAGTTGAGCTTTCCCCACATTAACAGACTGGAATTGTAGTTGCACCATTCAAACACTGTGCCCATGTTGTATATACTGTATGTCTGTACCCATGTACCGAGTGACTGTGGGTTGTATGAGGGGTGTACTGAGGTGTTCGCTGCTCAGTAGATTGGTCTGCTGGCTGTCTCCATCGTCACCATCATCCTAGGGCTCGGTCTAGGGCTTGGACTGCAGCTGGAAGACTGTCGCAAGAAAGGTAAGTCGGTCTGCGGATGTATTTCCCAGCACTCTGCAATCTGCTGTGCATGTTTTCTGCTTCTTTAAATTCAAGTCGCCACAGAATCCAGAATGTTTAATAGGGCGAGACATCTTGAGCAGCTCCTGAAAACCCACCTCTGTTTGCCAGACGTCCACGTCTCCTGCAGGAACCGCTGCTATGAGCCCAACGACCCCGAGACCCCCGGGTGCCGCTGTGACGCCCAGTGTGGGGCTAGCGGGGCCTGCTGCCATGACTACATTGCCCTCTGTGTTGCACCTAGTATGCTGCCATCTTCAGAATAAGCATGGGAATCAAACAGAATTTCAGGTCCTTTCTGAGTGATTCTTCAGTGCTCAGCAGAACTTGTGTGGCCCCCTACAGGTCAGCAGTGGGAATGCACCAGTTTACGCTGCAGTGAGAAGAGGCTTTCTGAGAGTAAATGTCACTGTTCGGTTGACTGCATGGAGCATGGAGATTGTTGCACCAACTTCGAGAGTGTCTGCAAAGGTAGATGATGTGTGCATGATGTCTGGGATGGATTGTATCTGGGCCCCAGCCTGTGCCCCCCCTGCATTAAAGCCTTGTTGTGTGCTGGCTCAGGTGGAACAGAGTGGAAGGAGGATGTTTGTGAGGATATAGTGGCCCCTCAATGTCCAGCCAGGTACTTGTCTGCGGATGGAATATACGTCAGAGTGGTGTTCTTGCAGTGGCTCTGGACTGATCACACACCCTCTTATTCAGCTTTACCCGGCAACCGCTGCTCCTCATTTCACTGGATGGATTCAGAGCGGAGTATCTGAAAACGTGGAGCACGATACTCCCAGTGATAGACAAACTGAGTGAGTAACTCTGCAGAGGAACTACAGATGCATAGTCGGAGTATGTGAAGGGATACTATGAACATGTTGGTCGTTGGACCACATTGGTATCGTCAATATCCAATATTCCAATATTCTTAAGTCTTTTGTGTGTATTAAAATGGAAATAGTACTAAACTAGTTTTGGGGAAAAAAAACATGTTAAAAAACTTAATTAAATTTATAAAACAAAAAAGGAGTTTGCTCAGTACTGTCTCTATGGAATCCAAAATATTTCCATACAATGGAAGACAAATGTTCTTTCGTGACCAGACAAGGTTTTCTTTCCTTCTCCTCAATTATTGTTGTTAAATTTCTCATAAACACGCCAACGCCTCACTGTCTAGAGTCCAAGAGCTTGGACCAGCACCGGCAGAGCTCATGCGAAAGCAGTGGTCATTAACTTTAGAATGATTTTTTTTTAACGTATTCTAGATAATCATTAAAACTTCAACGCTTGCTAAGGCTTGTTTCCTAAGGCAGAGTAAAAAAAAAAAGCGTAACTTATTGATGGAAACAGAAGTGAATTCTGGGAAGCAGGAGCCTTAACACAAATGTGTGGTTTGAGGCGCGTGGTTTGAGTGGAAAACACCGCGGCTGGATAATATGAACTTACAAATATTTACAACCTAAACCTGAAATGCATAACCAGAGGGTAGGATATGGGTGTAACTGGGAGGATGCTGTGAAGATGATGATAATCTCCTCAAACAGGAACATGTGGAACCCACAGCCCCTACATGCAGGCGGCCTTTCCCAGCACGACCTTCCCCAATCACTACTCCATCGCCACGGTGAGTCAGTGCCTGTCCTTACATCGTCCCCTCAGACACCATCCCTCACCCGCTGCAGCAGCACCTAGGATGCCCACCGAATGTGCCTCAGCGGGTTAGGATGCTGTACCTGTGATTGGATGGTTTGCTAGTTCAAGTCCCAGCATCAGCAGAATGGTTTTGATTTGAGCGAGGGCCGAGAAACAAGTATGCGAAATAAACAAAAATTAAAACCATTCCCAGATTGTGGGCAGTGACTGTCAGTAGAGTAAACCTCACTAGCATTCTATCCTCATACAAGGGCAGATTATAGTAATAATAATCATACATTTTTCATCACAGTGGGGAAATTCCCTTTTCACCTAACCTGTCTGCCAGGCACAGATGCTTAGCCCACTGACTCAAACGCTGCCTTCTCCACAATGGGAAATTCAATTTTATAAAAATCAGTGACTGTGATCAAAACACTGCATTGTTTTTTTACTAAAGTATTTTGTTTGGGTTAAGGCTGGGTGGCAATTAAGGTTGTCATGATTGGCATCAGAGTTTTCCCCATAGAAATAAATTTCCCACAAAGATATAATTACAAACCTGTGTGTGTCTGTGTCTGTGTGTCTGTGTGTGTGTGTGCGTGCATGCGCGCGTGCGTGCGCGCGTGTGTGTGTGTGTGTGCGTGCGTGCATGTGTGTGTGTGTGTGTGTGTGTATACACTGTGATACCCTTCCAGGAATTTCCCTTCCTCACTTTGTTGTTCTCTCCCGAGTCTCAGATTTATGATGAATTTTGGAATGATTTCTTCCAGGGCCTCTACCCGGAATCTCATGGTCTGGTCGAGAACAGCATGTACGATCCTGTCTTCGACGCTTCCTTTGACCTCTCAGGCACAGAGAAGGAAAATCCCAGGTGGTACCTGGGGCAGCCCGTGAGTGGGGAGACGGCACGGCGTCCGCTGGATGCCAGCTCTGATAAACATGTCACTCCTTCACACAGCGGGTGCCTTTTCTGCATGGCATGGAATCATATGAACACGTGGTGCAGAAACGCACTGCTGAAACCCATGTCCACTGTTAACCTGTTTTAAGATCACCCTCTTCGTTCTCCTGCTTTTTCCATCTCATAGATCTGGCACACAGTCATGAACCAGGGGCTGAAAGCCGGCACGTTCTTCTGGCCTGGCTCCGACGTCAAAATCAATGGGAGTTTTCCAAATATTTATGAAGTCTACGACGGGTAACCGTGCAATTTTGGCTTAGACACGCTAAATGTTCATGCTTTAAATTTTCTGCTCTAAGTTTCCTGTCTGCCTCTGTAGGAACGTGCCTTTTGAGCAGAGGGTGTTTAAGGTACTACAGTGGCTCAGACTGCCCGACAATACAAGGTGATTCCGGCCGCTCGGTCATACAGGCTTAACACGCAAGATCTGGCCGCAGGCCGATCTGTAAAACTGTGCTGTTTTTGCAGGCCAGACTTCTACACCTTATACCTGGAGGAGCCAGATAAATCAGGACACAAATTCGGGCCGATCAGCGGTGGGGTAAGGATATAGATGAGGGGGGAGGTCTATTCGATACCAGAACGGCAAAAGGAAAATTCTGCTTAACTCTGAATGACACTTGGGATGTGACACTGTGACACTGTGGTCTTGTTGATCAAGCCTGAGAGATATGGCTAAAAAAAATTGTATCACATTACGGTGGCACGCAATCAATGCTGGTCAAAGACCACATGGCACCTAAGGCAAGCCCCTCCCACTCCCTGGTAAACATGCCGGGAGGGCGACCCCCAGAAAATGGCCCCATGTGGCTGCCAATGTCGCCTAGAGGATTGACCGGCACTGCACTCACTAATGGAATGAGGTGATTATTTCTGAATGGCTGGTGTTGCTGCTCGGTGAGTACCACAGTAACCTAACAGCTCCAGGGCTGCGTGGGGGGTCTGAACCCCTGCCATACTGTGTGTAGGTCATAGAGACCATCCAGAACATGGACAGGATCATAGGCCAGCTGATGAACGGACTCAAGCAGATGAACCTACACCGATGCATCAACATTATCATCATAGCCGATCATGGTGAGGAGATATTTTTGTGTAGCATTACAGTGCAGAAGTAGGGAGAAACGGAAAGTGTATCACCAGGTCAGTCAAGGGACAAGAAGGTGGGAGTGCATTTCTCAGGGAGGGAACAGAGCTAATTTGGAAATAATTTATAGCATTTGAGGGAGGCACAGAGCTGGTTATTAATGACACGTGAAGGCAGCTTACAGTTAGTTAACCTGAAGTCTTTTGTTTCTGCCGCCAGACGACATGCCCTGTCTACTTTTATGGATTTAATTTCTGACAAAATAGTGTAGCATTAAGAATAATAATCATAAGAATTTACAGCGGATACAGCAGTGGTGTTTATTGGCGCTCATACTGAGCATTTCAAGAGCCCCCCTGATAGCCACAAACACGCTAAACATTAAATTAACACGTTCCTTATTCAGGAGGGGCTGAAACAGTATGTTCTGCTAACCAGCTAGCTAGCTACTGACTCTAATCACTAGCTATTTAATTAGGTTTAGAACATCTGGGGGAGGGTACCAGAAACAACAACCCTACTCTGAGTTGATCGCCACGTGTATGTGAGTCTGTAGTATGTAAGTTGAGATCAAAAACTCATGGAGGGTGTTGGGTAGAGTTGGGGCTGTTAGGCGGTTTACAGTATATCAAAGCAAGCACAGACCAAAATGTACCCAAATAGCCTGACTCTGATTACAGGCATGGAGGACACCAGCTGCATCCGAATGGAGTTTCTGGAGAACATGCTTGGAAATGTAAATGACCTCTTTGTATATCAAGGACCTCTTGGTAGAATCCGGTCGAAAATCAAAGGACAGAGCTGTGAGTAATCCTCTGTCCCCCGGCTTGGATCAATAAAACGACTAGGTGTTTAGGTTTGGACCTGAGACCCCAGACAGGCTTAGCTGAAGCCTGCAGAGTCATTATTGTGTGGTGTCAATCACCACTTAATCCAATGAGAAACGGAAACACAGTAGCTGAAGGGCACAGTGGTACCACCCACTGGTACAGCCTTTTCCTTCATCATCATGGTTTTTAAGAATTGGCTGCACTGCCAAGGTAAATAAATTGCTTTTTCTGTTCTTCCCTCCTTTTGGACTCAGTGGATTCTGCGCAACTTGTGGCCAACCTTACAGTAAGTGATGGAACAATCAGATATAGTTCATTAAAACATGGAAAAGTGTTTGTCACAGACTATACAGTGATCACACATGACATTAAAACCACTGACAGATGAAGTGAATAACATTAATAACCTCATTACAGTGGCACCTGTCAAGGGTGCCGTTATATATTAGACCAGTGGACAGTGAGTTTGTGAAGTTCATGATGTGGAAGCAGGAAAAGTGTAATGATCTGAGCAACTGTGACAAGGGCCAAATTATGATGGCTTGATGACTGGTGGAGTGTTCCCAGCAGGCCTGGTGGAGTGTTCCCAGTATGCAGTGGTCAGTCTCTACCAAAAGTGGTCCAAGGAAGGCCAGCCACTGAACTGGCGATGGAGTCATGGGCACCCGATGCTCACTGATGTGCGTGGAGGGGGGCAGCCTGTCTGGTTCAGTCCCACAGGAGAGCCAATGTAACATAAATTTCTGAAAAAGTGAATGTTGGTTATAATAGAATAGCATCGCAGCACACAATGCATCACAGATTGCGGCATATAAGGCTGCATAGCTGCAGACCGTTGAAAGTGCTGACTCCACACTGCCAAACAATGGGCATGCGAGCGTCAGAACTGGACTATGGAGCAATGGAAGAAGGTACCCAGTCTGACGAGTTTACTTGGGGAGGAGATGGCACCAGGACGCTCTATGGGAAGAAGGTAAGCCAGCGGAGTAATGCTCTGGGCGATGTTCTTCTGTGGAACCTGCACCACAGTAAAAATTGTTCAGGAATGGTTTGAGGAATGTGAAAAAGGGTTGAAGGTGTCGCCTCCAAATACTCCAGATCTCAGTCAGATTGATCATCTGTGGGATGTGCTGAATAAACAAGTCCGACCCGTGGAGGCCCCACCTCGCAACTTACAGGACTTAAAGATTTTTCTGATACCACAGGACACCTTCAGAGGTCTTCGGAGGCCTCCCCACGCACATCAGTGAGCCTCTGTCTCGATGACTCAGAGCTGTTTTGGCAGCAAGAGAATATTCGGCAGGTGGTTTTAATATTATGGCTGATTGGTGAACATTGTTAAACTACAAATGATGTATTCTGCCTGCCTGTTTAGTTCAGAGGATTTATAGAGACTAATAATATTTTAAGCTCCAGAATATGAGCTTAGCAGATCCCCGCAGTGACATTAACCCTGGTGCAAGATCAGATGGCTGATCTGAGTCATGCTCTCTATCCCCATGGCCAGGATTTCCAATGCCAGAAACCAAGTCCAAAGATAAGACCCTTCCAGAAAGCTCACCTGCCCAAGCGATTCCACTACGCCTCCAGCCGGCGCATCGAGGACGCTGTCATTCTAGTCGAGCCTAAGTGGCTGTTCGCGAGGTAACGATCCACACCAAGTCACTCAATCTTATCTGTATTAGTCACCCACAGGGCAAAAATGGTGAAAGTGTGTGAAAGGTTGCAATTTAGGATCGATGACTCTTCCGTTCAATTCTGCAATATTTGTTCGCCTGAAAAACATATATTTCCTTGGGCAAGGTCTTCAACTATTCAGTTACTCCAGTTACTGGTTCGCTCTGCTTTTTCAAAATGATGTATGTCGCCTTGGATTAATGTGTCTAAAGAAAGGCAAATGTTCTCATGGTCATTTGACACGGTTTCAGAAACAAAGACACCTACACCTTCTGTGACGGCGGGGCCCACGGATATGACAATGACGAGTACAGCATGCAGGTAGGCCGGCCGGCCAGCTGCGTGCCACAGAGCCAGGCAGAGCTGCGGCACCACTGCAGGAGAGACTGAACCCCTGGCCAATGTTTCCTAAGGCCATGTTCCTGAGCTATGGACCCAAGTTTCAGTACAAGACTGTAGTTGAACCTTTCTCCAATCTGGAACTGTACAATCTCATGTGCGGTAAGTGGACATAGCGAGTGGACTTTTTATCTTGAGTGCGCAAATCACATGCTTGTCTTTGGAAGCTTCTAAAAATAGCTATGTCTGCCCAACGTGTTACAGCATGCAGAGCAGAATTTGACACAAAGGACACTAGTTTCCCAGCGTTTTTCTGGTTTTTTTTTCCCCTGGAAAACAGACGTGCTGCAGATATCACCTGCTCCGAACAACGGCACCCATGGCAGCTTGAACCACCTGCTGAGGAGTCCCTGGCATGTGCCCCAGTTGCCCGCTGAGCAGACCCCCCCAGGAACCTGCCCCCTTCTTTCTCTCACCCCCACTGATGACCTGGGCTGCAACTGCCCTGACCAGGTCAGTCCCTGCCACTCCTCCACCTCCACCTGCCCATGTCGTTTCCGATTTGCTGTGCTAAACACAGAACCGTGGCATCCTTGGCCAGCGGTAAATAGGTTCTATATTTCCACTCTTACACTCCACAGCCATCATTGCCCCAGAGGGTCCTTTAGGGGTCAACAGGTGCTATTTTAATCCTTCTTGTTATCACCTGTTACTCAAGAACCTCCTATGTTTGGGGGTGCCCTGCTGGCCACTAACAGTTACTACACTAAATATATAAAAAAAACTTTCCCTAGGCCTTCTTTATGGTAACTATGTATTCCAAAAAGTTTCCATGGTGACTAGAATTAAAGGCATGTTTAAAGATGGGTTCATACTGTAAAATGTCATTAATCCTGTACTTTTACATACTGGTCATGGTTGTAACTTATGTAAACACTAAAGCTGTCACATATGTATTTGTTTCTCTGCAGAACTCTACCTTGCTGAACAGACGCCTGAATCTGACCAGCTCTGAAGGTGACAACCTGAATGCTGGTCTGCGCTAAAGGGTTTTAGCACTAAGGGGTCATGGCGGTAAGGGGTCGTGGTGCTAAGGGGTCATGGCGGTAAGGGGTCATGGTGCTAAGGGGTCAGGGTGATAAGGGGTCGTGGTGCTAAGGGGTGATGGCGGTAAGGGGTGGTGGGGATAAGGGGTCAGGGCGGTGTGGGGTCGGGGTGCGAAG
>JABFEA020000050.1:6104216-6118606 GCA_019775915.2 Cyphomyrus plagiostoma | reverse complement strand
CTGGGTTTCCCTGCTGAGACTGCTGCCCCCGCGACCCGACCTCGGATAAGCGGAAGATGATGGATGGATGGATGGTTGGATGTTTCCCCAGTCCAGTCATTGTAATGTTATCCAGTGTTTTGCCTGTCCCTTTTGTTGTTGTTCCTATTAAACCCCGTGTTTGCCCCAACTTCCTGCTTCCTACGCTTTCTACAAGGCTCAGTGTGCCGTCAAGTGCAACACCATTCAAATGTGTCGCATTAATTAATTAACTATTAAATATCTCAGAAACTTGAGCCAATCTGGCAAAACAGAAGTCATATTCTTAATCAGCACCATAAACTTAATATAGAACCGTTCAGACATTGTTGGCACCAAAATCACTGTATACCAGATTAATCGATTATACACTAATGCATAACCGCTCATTCTTAGCAAAACATTCTAGCTTAAACATTACCATGATCATATCCTACTAACGTCCTTCCAGTAATTTCATTAACCTGTTATGTGTTGTGCCACACTGAGTATTTCCATGCTTTAAGTGGGATACATTGCAGCCAGCAAACAGCTACGCCTAGCTAACTGTTCATACTCTAACATAAAGTGAAAAAGATCACATAAATTACCTCAGCAAACTTAGTTTCAAACTTTAAAGCTAACGTTTATTTTAGATGGCTAGGTAACCACTCATCCTTCCTCCTCTTCTTTGCCTCTGAACGGTGTCTCTTGTGGCTCTTAGCATGTTGTCTTCAGCACTCTGCGTTGCCAGCTCCTGTCGAGCATCACGCACATGCCAAACGCGATTCATATCAGTATTGAAACCACTTTCTGTGGCAGCTTCATCGGAAGTCTGGCTCATGACTTATGAACACTACAAAACAATGACCATGAATTTAATGAATGTGGCAATATAAGGACTTTGTTATACTTTAAGTGAGCGTGTCAGATGTGCAATGACTTTTTTTCACAAAGAAAAAATAAATTTGGTGCTAAAACGTCTCCATCCCTTTATAATGAATTGCAGAAGTATTGTTACGCCACACCTCAGATGACACTTCATCATCTTCATCATTTGTATTTTTAATAAAAGAGAGATGTGGTGACGTACAGTATTTTCAAGGTACTTGGCAGGACTTGCGTCCCACGATAATATAAGAACATAAGAAATTTACAAACAAGAGGGGGCCATTCGGCCCATCAAGCTCGTTTGAGAAGAACTGAACTAATAGCTCGGAGTTGTTAAAATTTTATCTAGCTCTGATTTAAAGGAACCCAGGGTTTTAGATTCCGCTACACTAGCAGGAAGACTATTCCATACTCTAACTACATGCTGTGTAAAGAAGTGCTTCCTCAAATTTGTTATAAAATGTTCTCCCTATATTATTGTTAGACCCATGAAACTTGCATAGGTAACTCATGTCACTCTCAAAAACTAATATATAAACTGTACTTGAGAATGGAAGCAACTGAAAAGCAAAAGGGGATGATTTTTGGCACCCCCTTCCAGAAAAGGCATCCACTGTGTAATCTGGCTCCACTGTAGTTATGCGTCTGAAATGTGCAATGGTAACTGAGCATGGCACTCTCAAAAATAAAAATATAAAAGCACTAGATGATTAGCTTTACATCTTGATCTTTGCTGCCAACTTATGTTCGGCCTATATTTGACTGTTGTTAAGCACCTTCAGCTGAAGTATTTATGACTGTGCTATTTTACGGATCTATGTGAATAGTGAAGTTGAGATTATGAATTTGCAGTTTGAATTCTGGCCAATCAAAATCCTTGTTCCACCTGCTTCATTTGCATGCGGCCTACTGGTGGCACTAGTGACATTATGTTGCAGCTTACATGTTGTAGTAAAGGAAAAAAAGTCCACTGGTTGCACTAGTGAGGGCCTTTTGACCTTACTAGTGGGGCAATTCTTCACTAATGACACAAGTGAGATTGATTTTGCCCTTACTAGTTCCACTAGTCGTATGGAGGACGAAAAGTGACAAACAGTGGTACCTTGCTTGCAGCGCTGGCTTAAAGCAAAGCCTTCTGATCCTGACACAATGCATAACAGTTAGATTGCGACCTCTCACCTGGCTGCACAAACTGGAACCACCTCCGTGACGACACACCTTTGCCCTTATTGGCTGAAGAATTTATTTACACACAGGAAGTTTGTATCCCAGGCAATTCCGATGCGTAATCTGCTATTTTTAGTTAATTTAATTTTTTAGTTTAATTTAATTAATTAGTTTTTAGTTAATTTACCTGGTAAAATAAAGTTTAAGTAAATGATATAATGCTCTAATAGTACACGTAAGTTAGCGGTTTATTTATTGTTAGTTACTGTTGCGCTGCTTTATTTGGTTAATTGTCCAGTCTGTGAAGAAGGCATTCAAGTAAGAATTGCATATGACTCATTCCCTGGTGCGTACAATTTATATTAGTTCAGCGTTCACGGTTCGACTTTTGATATTCAGATCGAGTCCTAGGTCAAACTGGTTTGTTCGACTTTCAAGAAATTTGAGTTCTAGTGAGTTCAAGAACCGAGGTACCACTATAATCATAAATAAATCTGTAGAAATATAAATGTGTTTAATTTTTTAATCTAAAGATATGTTTTTAATAGTTTTATTTCATCGTTATGTAAATGAAGTGGACAGCCCTAACCCTTTCCTGAAGCACTGTTGGTCAGGGGCACCCAGTGTGAATATCCCAGTGTTTACCAGCTGTCCTTGATTGTTGTCATTAGTTCATTGTATTTAGTCCGTGTTTCCGTTCGTTTCCCCAGTCCGGTCATTGACGTTATGTGTTTGGAGTACACGTTTCTGCCTGTCTTCACCCTGGAATAAACCCAGTGTTCCCCGCCTCCTGGCTCCTCGTGCTTTTGTCGGCGCTCTGGGCGCCCGCCCGTGATAACAAATTGTTTTTGCTTGTAGTGTTGCTACTAATCATACTGCTATTCAGGTGAGGTTCTAGTGTTCTGTCTTCACAGGCGAAATCTGTTATGTTCCTGCGGGTTCCCCCTGCTCCACAACTGGATGATCCTCCTATTCCTGCTTGGCTCTATGAAACACAGCTCCAGGTTGTCACCAATGTGACCAGCAACGCCGACACCGTTGGTAACTCATATTCCTTTCAATTGCCACCAGGGCCCATTGCCCCGCTGCGTGGATTTCGCGTGTTCAAAAGGGGGAAGTCTGGAAGTAAAATTGGACATTAGTAGGCCCGGGAGGGGAGGCATATTGGGTTTGTTATGTTTTAGGCCTTAGGCAAGAAGAGATTGTTTTGAATATTGTGTGACCTCGCTTTGTCATAGCTGCCTGCAGTTGGCTCCGCAGAAGCTTGGACCTTGGAGGCAGACAGTCGAGCAAAGGGGGGGAGAAACCACTTGCAGCAAAAGACTCAAAGCCACCTCAACTGGTGCACAAAGAGGTATAGCGTAATAAAATAGACAATATAAAATATATTACGCAATTGTTTGCATAAGTAATCATGTTACTCATACTAATGCTAATCATACTAATCATATGTTAACCATGTATTTTCGGTGATTCAGGGACAATGTGCCAATGTGTTAATCCTTAATCAATGGAAACCCAAATATTAACAGTGATTCAATGTCATATAATTAATATCTATATAAATATCTCAAATACAATCTAGAAGCCAAGGCTGACTCCAGTAAGTTGTGTATAATGGGTGGACTTTACCTTCCTACTAAGGTGAACAAATGGAGCAGGAGAATTGTGTTTGTTATACGTTTCAGCTTAGCTTGTTGATGTTTTGTGACCAATCAGGACTTAGAAGTCCTGGGAGCTATGGTTTATCTACTGGTTGCTCTGTGTGCCAGGGGTGACTTGGTATATGGGAGTGCTTTGCTGAACTTTCTGCAATAAAAGAGAATTTTTTACTCACCAAACTAAGAGGTCCAGAATTTTATTCTAAGTGCCTCTCTATGTTATCAGAAAGGTTGATTTATAATTTTTCTACCACAGGGCCTTATGGGGGCACATACCTACTGTACCGTAAAAACACATGATGATGCCTGACAATGGCACACTTTTTGTAAACCTAACCCTAGCCTCAGATTCCTAAAACTAATTTGGCACCTTACGGTGATACAACAGGCTGTTGGAAAGTAGGAAATATCCTAATAAATCATGATAAACTGTGGTTTCCTATATTGCTAACAAATCTCAAAATGTTCCCCTGCAAGTTCGACACATGAAAAAAAAAATGCTGTACAATTGCGTTATGCTTTTCATTGTGTTTTTTTGGCTCCCCTAGAGGGAACAAACCCTAATTATTTCTTTCCCCACAAGTAAAGTGTTACCTTTTTTATTTTAAAAATTGGTGCACTGCCTTCTTGGAGCATACTGATCAAGAACAATTTTGGTTTCTCTTTTGAAGAATTACAGGGAGTTCTCCATTATGTGATTAAGTGTGTATTATCCCATAAATCTCTAGATGGGTTTTTCCCATCTTCAAAATATTTACACAGTTCACTTAGCTAATGGCAGGATGTATCTCTGCCATGTGGTCTGAGTTCCCCCCGCATAACCCTGATATGTGGTCAGATAATTGATGGCTTGGTAAATGATTACCTCTATTGTATGGTCATGCCCCACATTTGAGCGATGCTGTGTTACAACCACCTGTCCTGGGCTTGATTTTTAAACACAGCCACCTACTGCACAGTTCTGATTTGTTTCTTTGCATATTTGTGCGTAGAGGGGATGTAAGTATCGGGCTTGTTTCTTCACAGAAAAAACGCTCTGCCGAACTAGATGTATGGCTTCTTCCTCGCAATGCCAGATCTGTTCTCGTGACATTCCAGAGGCCATGTAATCTCGTTATCCTCCATTAGTGTCCAAGGTGGTAGTATCAAATGTATAGTTACTAAGTAAATCATAGTAATCTGACTTATTGTTAAAACATTAACTTTCAACAGACATTTTTCAGTGGTTGAGTATTCACCTCACGGTGGCCATTGGCTGGGGCTCTACCAGCGGAACAGGAGGCCCAACCCCATTTGAAATTATTCCTCTCTCCCCTATACACACCACAATCATGCAGTTTTTTTCACCTTTTTTTTACGCTCCAGAAAACACAGAGAGGAAGTTTCCCCCTGTATTTTAACGGTGTATAGCACTGTCTGTGCAGGGGATTAATTTGTATTTGCATTTTTATCTCAAGTCCAAAGATCTAGATGTTCCGGGATGCATTTTTTTTCATCATGATGCAGCCCTTAACAGGATATGGAACTGATCGTTGACAGAAAAGAGATCCCCTGTGTGTAATTAGGCTTTAGGAACACTAGTCCGTCAAAGCATGCTGCGTTAAACCAGCTGTAAGAACTGCAATAACGGCTGCTGAGATGAAACTACATCTCTTTCTCCCCCAGGTGAATGGGGATTACAAGTGTCACCCAGTTTTAGGGAAACCTACGTTGCGACTGATAATGAAACCGAATGTGGTATCTCAAAAACTGCCTTTAATTGAAATTATGTCTTTAAAATATGAGACAAGTTTATTAATACCAAAAAGAGCAGTTCGTTTGCAGCTTAGTCAGGCTGTACAACTTCAAAACTCACAGACAAAGTAGTTATGTCATCATACATGGGTCGGTACAAGGGAAATAAATAATCTAAAGAAATAATAATCAAGTTTAAAAGGAATCTTAAAAAATAGTTTTTAAAAGGAAAAAAATCATCCAGATGAGGTCAAAGGTACTTCAATGTTTGGAAACCTGTGTTTGTCAGGGGAATTATGGGAATTCTGTACTCTGTATCCTTCTGATAGAAGTGTCACATTGTGTTCAGGATGAAACCACTGAATGGTGATCCCTGAATGTGGGCTCAAAGCAATCATGATGTCTGTTTTTCCTTGGGGTTCATAAGTAAAATGTGTCTCCAAGCAAAAATCTATACCAGAGCATTGGAAGTGTAAGATGTGCTTGGCCATTCAATGACCTGTTAATGTCACAAGGACGAAGAAAGAATCTCAGGGGTCATTAGTTCAAATGCACCCTGTGCAGGATCCCGTTCCATGACTGTATACTCGTCCTAATCCCATCCTGGTCCACAAGCAACTCTACCTGTTCATAAATGACATCTAATGGAGTTTTGAATTAATCACCTAGATAAATTCACCAAAACAATGATGGAAATCTAGGGAGAGTTTTTACCATAGTTTTTACAAGACAAAAACTGTTTTTAATCTATTGGAGAAACGTGGTGTTCAGAATATTTATATCCTCCAGTCAATCCCGGAGTATAATAACCAGTAAGAACACACTTTCCATCGGCAGATATGTGAGAAAGTAACAAGAATTCATCCAAACTCAGTTTATGCTGAAAACTAATTACAGTCTAACACTTGTATAACTTTGTATGTTCCTCTTAAAGCCTCTTGTTCTGTTACTTTTAATATACCAAAGCCAATGAACAATTAATAGTTTCTATTGAAAGGCGGATGATGTCATTTGTTTTGCTTACCACTTCATAATTTATTACGCACTCTTTCGGTGAAACTCAGTTATTAAAATTCCCTGAGCTTCAGAGAGCTGCTCAAACCACCCTACTTGCTGTGGTGTTTGGGAACAAACAAAGAGTAAGTTAGATGCGTTCTCCTCCAGTTCTTCCCATTCACACTTCAACTACTGGTTTTATCTCCAAAACATTGGTTTTGGACTCAAGATAGACCTGGGCAGTATTCCATGAAGCAGAATTAAGGGAAAGTCTGACTTATTTCGACAAGTCTGGTTCATTTGAGTGGGGGTTCCGTTCCAACAACGTGTCTTAAATGAATCCCCTCTGAGTTACCATGGTAACATACACGAGTGAACAAACCTTCCCTGGAGAGGCTTAACTGTCTTGCTTAGTTAAGCATTGTCTCAAAGAACGTCCGATGTGTGGGATCGTTCTGTCGGACGAAATTCTGTGCTCTCACTACTCATGTCATGTAATAAATATAATAAAGTCTGTAAAAAATCACATCTCAGAAGTACAGTTAATTGCAAAATAATTAAAATAAGAGCGTACCCATATTACAAAGGTCAATCATGAAATGCAAGGACTAAAATTGAAAAATTAAAATAATATGAACAGGAAGATATTTTTATACTTTGTTTGGTCACAGTCTACTTTAAAAGTTATTTGTAAAAAGCAAAGACGAGATAAAAAGACGAGCAAAGCCACATGAGTTAGGTTTTTCAAATTTATTCAGCTGAATGTTGCTACACTATTTAGTCATCTGCATGTACTGAAGACTTTCGTGATCAGATTTCTGGAATCTAAATACAGTAAAAGGACACCATTGTTTCTTGTGTTTTTACACGATGCTCCTGCACCTGTTCTAAACTGCACTTTCCAACATGTGACCTTTACAAGATGTAAATTAACCTGACATATTTACAGCCGCTATTTAACAAAACGTGTGCATGATCAAAACAAATATATAAAAGATTATCTGTTCACTATGGTGTGAGTTCATGAAATTGAAACAAATGTGCGATCATGCTCCAGTCAAAGTATGTCCCGTAACCATAGTCCCCATAGTGATCAGAGCCTTGCACAGGGGGGCACCATTCTGCTGGGGCTCAAACCAGTGACCTTCCAATCACGGCCACAGAGCCTTTATTGCATTAGCTTTAAATAACACAAGTTACATAATGTGTCATTAGTATAAGTAACTGAGGAGGATGATCTATGGCGATATTGGGGGTACAAGAAGTCAGGATTTAGCAGTGAGTGAACAGAATTTCCAGCTCATGCATGAGCACATAAATACTGAATTACACATATATTTTATCTGTTAAGCAGCAGAATGGGAAGAACAAGTGACACAATGAGCTGCTGCACTGAACTTTCATATATGGTGCGGAAAGAGGCAGCTGTGTGTGTGTTCAGGGCTGATAACATCTGTCTATGCAGATAAACCTGGTGGAGCATTGATCCTGCGGCACACAAAGGCCCCATTCATGGGCAAAGACATCTGGAAACTCCCACAGCCACCTGCAGAAATCCGTGCCCTTTCGGCGTCATGGAGACAGAGACACTGGCATGACCAGGGCCTCCGACAGCTTCCATGTCTCTTGGGTCCTGATGAAGAAACAACATTAATGTGATGCTGTTTGTCCAGAGTGAAAGTACCATCATAAAGCTAAGGATCATTTACTCATTAGCTGGCCTAATAATGATTGTGTTATTTTCAAGACATTTTTAAAACAATGTAAGCAAATTAAAGGTGTAAGCACTGATGGCTTCCATCTTGGCACAAATGAGCCATAGAGACTCTAGTTTTTCATGATTTTTGTTAGTTTTAATACACAGTGTTGACATTGCATCAGCATAAACAACAGATTGATTATGTGCAAAGGTTTTTTGTGGACTTTTAAACAACAAAAAATGTTGTGTTTACAATCTTCTGGTACAAGAGCATGAGTTTCTGGTTAGCAGAGTTAAACCGTGAGCTCATCACCTTTATCTCTGTCAGGATTGGGCAACTAGTATATAAGTTACTATTTCCTACCATGCATTGTTTCATGGGCCAGTCTATTGACAAACTAACTTTTTCCAAGACTTTAAATTTTACTTCAAAGCAAAATGTTGTCTCTTGAGACACTGCGTTTGGCTGACCTGACGGTGATTCCTTTGGCTGCTGGCAACTCTAAGAAGTTCCCCTTTTTCCAGATGGGACAGGCTTTTTCACACAGGTCCCCCCAGGGCTGCTGGATGTTCCATCTGTAATCCCGTCTTTCATTTTAGAAGTTCACCTGAGGTCTTTGCTCTGCATCCAGTTTCGCTTCCGACTCTGTAAAGCGTAGCTGATGGCTAAGTCCTTGTGTGTCACCTCTGTTCTGGATTGACGGGGCCTCTTGTGAAGGTGCTCCTCATATCCGGTGCTGTGGACTCACCTTCTAAGGTGGAAAGGTTCCGGTCATGCATACAAGCAGTCGAGCACAAAATATCTCTCTGTTCGTTATTTACTGGCAATGACAGAAACAAGTGAAGTCAGACCATCTGGACCGTCCATCTTCATCAGCGGTCGTGGTCAGGTTTCCAATCCGCTGGTGACTGTCGAATGTCTCAGTGTGAGCTTTGGCTACCCCCCAAGGCTGTATGGTTTTCCATTCTTACAACGTTTAAATTGTATATTTTCCCCATTTTTTTGGAAGAAAATTAAGCCAGTGTGAATATTCACTCCTGCACTAAAGTCTCTGTTCCAATTTCCTCGTCCTTTCTGATGTGGGCTTTGCGGCACCCTGGGATTTGGACCCTGGATCCAGGCTCTCCCCGTATGCGTGGTTGCAGATGTGATGTTGACAGAAAACCTGGGATTATTGTTGTTCTTGTTCTGCTAAATCCAGTTTCAGAGTCATTAAGATGTTTGTTTTATTGGAGTGGCTGCAGAACCACTCATTCCAATTGTTTAATTTTAATATCAACTGAATTCCAGCATGATTATCACCAAAACAGCAGTTTTTGGTTACTCTGACTAATGACTAAGGTGTTATGTAAAATCCAAGCAAACCTTTCTTGGTATTTGGAATATAGCAGATTTACTGTAAAAATTCTTAGTCACCTTCTAGGAGCAGAGATGTTGCTTTAGATCTCCAGGGTGAGTGTTTGTGTGAAACGTATAAAAACACATCTAGAGCAAATGTCCTCACTATGTAGTATTTGGTATAGATTGCTGAGACGGGTAATGTTGAACAAGGTCCCTGCAATGTTGACAGTCTGTAGCTGTCTTTGACATGGCCTGTGGTCTGTTTGATTTGAATCCAATGTGCTGTTGCTGTCAGGAGGAAGTTTGTCAGCAGCGTAAGCAGATTTTCTAAAGATGCGAGGCAGGTGTGTGGATGCCGCTCGGTGTGTAAATCAATCCCATGTGACTCTTCTCCGATAACGTAAACCGTGCTATCACACACATACTGGGGCATCGTTAGCATCCGCTGTGCTATGGTTAGTGGATTATACCACCAGGATGCAGCAATGGACTCGCAACACAGATGTTTGCTTAAAGAGGAGATCTGTCCCATTCGTATCACTGGACCTGGTCCTTCGCATTTGCCAGTGTTCTGGCGAGATGAGCTACCTGTCGAGACGTACTATCGAGCCTTTCTGCGCATGTGCAGTTCCACCGTCTTCGGATTAGGGTTAGGTTTAAGGGGTTTGGGTTAGGGTTAGGGTAAGGGTTTTAGGGGGTTTAGGGTTAGGGTAAGAGTTAGGGTTAGGGCTATCGATTAGCACTACGGTAGGATAACTCGACAAAGTAGCTCATTTCGACAGAACACTGGTCCATCATGGGTCACACATACAAACTCAAACCCTCAACCACCAAGAATCTTAGTACAGTGGTACCTCGGTTCTCGAACTCACTAGAACTCAAATTTCTTGAAAGTCGAACATACCAGTTTGACCTAGAACTCGATCTGAATATCAGAAGTCAAGCTGTGAACGCTAACCTAATATAAATTGTACATGCCAGGAAATGAGTCATACTGCAATGCAATTCTTACTTGCCTTCTTCACAGACTGGACTATTAATCAAATAAAGGAGCGCAACATTACAGAAACTAACAATAAATAAACCACTAACTTTTGTGTACTGTTGGAGCATTTATGTAATTTATTTAAACTTAATTTTACCAGGTAAATTAACTGAAAACCAGTACTCACTGCTTTACGTGATATTCGGGAGAAATGGCAGATTACACATCCGAACTCCCTGGGATACAAACGTCATGCAACTCTTCAGCCAAAGGTTTGTCATCATGGAGGCGGTTCCAGTTTGTGCAGCTGGGTGAGAGGTCGCAATGCATCTAACCGTAATGTATTGCAATAGGATCAGAATGTGTTGATTTAAGCCAGAGCTGTAAGCAAGACGAACACACCCAATGACCAGACTGGGGAAACAAACTGAAACACGGACTTAATACAGAGGACTAATGACAACAACCAGAAACAGCTGAAAACATGGGGTTCTCACACGAGGTTAACGAGGGGGCGTGGCACACGGAAGGAGTGGATGATCAGGGCATGACAGGGGTAATTTTGGGATAAGATTTTTCGTTTTGGAAGCCATTAAGAAAAAAATGCTCTTCTTGTTTTATCTTGTTCATTTTGTGTTTAAATGATTAAAACACATATTTAGGTGTAATTTTGGGGGGTCGGGAACCAATTAATTGGTTTTCCATTATTTCTTATGGGAAAAATTGGATCAGAACTCGAACTTTTTAGGATTCGATCCGGAGTCCGGAACAGATTAAGTTTGAGAACCGAGGTACCACTGTACCTGAGGACATTTATATGGGTGAATCGCAGAAACATTTGCAGTACCAGGGAAAATCCTGGACATACCCTTTGAAAATCATTGACAAGGAATGACGGAGTGCTGTGACAGATGAGCTGACCCTGACATTACTCTGTGAGCTGCTTTGGGATTATTTGGATCAAATAGTAAGAGTAAGGTAGCCAATTTGTGCCCAGATCTTGTGGAAACTCCATGAGGACTGTTAAAGAAGCAGGTGGTTCCATCTGGAAGATAGTTCCAGCCTGCAAGAGCCTGCAACGCTGTCATCGAAGTAAAATGGGGCTACTTTAAACAGTCTAGAATTTCAAAGTTTTGACATGTTGAATACTTGATCGTTACAGTATTTGATGTGTATTACTTCATTGCCTCGAGGCCTTGTACTATAAGGTGAATGACATAGCTGACATAGAGACAGATGCATTAAAAGCAGGTGTGGCACTGACCTTTGAGTGATACTATATCTGTGTTTGTCATCAATGGCTAATTGTGAGCATCCGGTTCGCATGGTAGATCATAGCAATCATTGAGCTGCAGTACATTCATGAGAAACACAAGATACCGGTTTTATAGTGAAGTACATACTTACAGAGAAGTTTAACATGAAGCTCTTACTGCAGATGAGCTCCAGATCCTTCTGTGCTTTTGTACTGGATAAGTGGTGGAAAGACGGATAAATCTATGTTTTAAAATAATTGGACTTACAAAAACTGCTTGGCAGAACATGGAAAACCTTCAGGAATTCAGTAAATAAACAATCAACAATGGGAACTTTTTATTTTTCAACCAACAAATGGCTTGATGGCAGGATGTCTTCCCACCTTTACTGGTAGCTTTGAGTGTTATAATTGGTGGAACCCCAAAAGGGGCAGCAGTGCCTTTAAATAGCCATGGTCTATTTCACTTGTTTTGCTTTGAGTTTTACTGGGGTATGTAAGAAGCTGTGGGAGGAGAAAAGTCTGTAAAAACTGTGGATTTTGGGCTATTGGTCATGCCTTGGGCGTAATTAACATCCTGCAAAATATTGGTTTTATTTGTATATGTAGCCTAAAATTAATTTTTTTACGTGAATACCTTATGCATCAATTTAAATTTTAAACAAGATTATCAAAATCGACAAATCAACATAAACCAATAGAAATAGGTGTGGCAGGCCTTTTGGTGCTTTCTGGATGAACACAGACTAGCTGTTGACCCGACACAGGAAGTGATTAGAGTACTTTGTCCCTGTGGCGGTTTCTATCACGTCCAAGGGACTCGTCACATTTCCTTGGAAAACAAGTCTACAGCCAGAAAATCCACATCAATCCATGTGATTGATTTACCTAGAAAATCCACAGAGGGACAGCAGAACCACAGAAACGCAGATACCGTAAACACCACCCATCTTCTGTTAGGCTCCCTGCAGTCTTACATAGCATGCATGCAGTTACATGTTAGTTTCTAGATGTGCAACACAAATGTTGCGGAATAAAATCGCTTCCCGCAGGTAATGTCTCATTATATTCTTTAAGTCTGTTATGACTACACCATAACCTAACAATTTAATCGGAAGAGACACGGATAATGACTGTGGGCCCTTGCCTTAACAACATCATGTCGGCCGTGCGGTTGCCAGGGCAACCCCCCGTCTGTGAACGCCCCGGCACTGGCTGTGTGGCCCTCACACCTCAGATGTCGGGGCTTTGGATTGGTGATCTGGGCTTTGGATTGGTGACCTTGGGACAGAACTTGCTCCATGCTGTTAGTGAAGCTAGCTCATTTGCGGTGACTCAACTCAGCTCAGAGCTGGGGGATTATACACGATTGTGGCAGCATTAGCCAACTTCTGCATTTTGTCTTGTTTCAGGAGAGGATGAGGGACTGTCCAAAAGACTGATGATTTGGGAACTGCTTATACAGAAAAAAAAGATACATAAAATGTCTCTTTATTTGGGATCAAACCACTTTTCTTTAGCTTTGCTTCTCTTTCTCAGTTGTTTATTCCTCCATCTTCACATTTCAAAAGAATCCTTTACATCTCATCTGAAGTAACAAGTCTATTGTTCTCTACACGACAATTAAACAATAATTAATGCTACTTAGAGATAATATCATGGAAAATGTTTTTGCTCCCATCAATGTACTTAACACTGGCAAAATACACCACCTGGCAATGGGCAATCATCTGCGAACACCTCCCTTCGGAATTTTTTTCAATGGAGAAACTCTAGGCAATTAGTTTTTTTCTGAATTATTTCTCCTAAAATCTGCCATTGGAGAAATACATTAATACAGGTGTCTCCAACTGCGGTCCTGGAGAGCTACTATCCAGTAGGTTTTCTATCCTACTTAGCTTCTGATGAGCCACACCTGCTCCTGGTATTTACCTGAGAACAGCTGTGGCTCATCAGAAGCCGGGTATGATAAAAAACCTACTGGACGACAGCTCTCCAGGACTGGAGTTGGAGACCCCTGCATTAATATATGTGGGATGGCATGCTGTTGCACTGTTTCCTCAACCATCTGGGATCGGGGTTTGAGTCTCTGCCATGGCCCCATGTGTGGAGTTTGCCTGTTCTCCCCGTGTCATCATGAGGTTTCCCAAGGAAATGGGACGAGTCCCTTAGACGTGACACAAACGGCCACAATTAGTTGCAAAGGGGAAATTGAATTTAAAAAATTTGTGACTGAAATTTAAAAAAATAAAAATTACATTTGGTTTGGTTACTTTTGGTGGTTAGGGCTGGGTAGGTTTTCAGGTTGTCATTTTTGCAATTAGGGTTTTGCACATAGAAATGAATGCATGGTTCCCAAACAGATATAGATACAGGTCTGTGTGTGTGTGTGTGTGTGTGTGTGTGTGTGTGTGTGTGTGTGTGTGTGTGTGTGTAAATTTGTACTTATTACAGTGTGGAGACCCGATGTCCCCACAATGTGATAAAAATGTTTTCAGTCTGTCTTCTTTGACTCTGTGTTTATGTAAAATTTATTTCACAGCAGATTTTTTTTTCATCCAGAGAATGGGTGGGGCGGGGGGGGGGCTTCACTGCTTCCATTGCCTTACTGGATCCATTAAGGCGGGGATGTCAAACTCCAGTCCTGGGGGGACGGAGCCCAA
>JABFEA020000050.1:6090894-6104116 GCA_019775915.2 Cyphomyrus plagiostoma | reverse complement strand
CTGATTCACATCCTTGTGCTAATTACCACACAGCTCTTGAGCTGAATCATTTATGGTGAAACAAGGAAAGAACTAAGGTATGCAGGGCTCCGGCCCCCCAGGACTGGAGTTTGACACCCCTGCATTAAGGTAAGTACGTGTTAAGGTAAGTAAATGGCTTTTACTTTGCGGCATTCACATGGAGAGTAATCATATAAAAGAAACAAAACAGAGCACTCTGGAATACCAGTGATGACTCCCTGCAATTAAGACGGGTCCCAGAATCGCGGCTCATGTAATGAGCAGACCTGACACACCCAGACATGACCCTCTCTCTGGGCTTTGAGATTGATGGGCCGTCGAATGCAGGTGTCTGCTCTGCAGAGTGTGTGCCACTGGGCCAAGCGTGAGACAACATTAAACAGTTAATATCCAACTATTGCAAATGGAGATCAAACGTTCCTCCATGTGGCTAAGAACTAGGGGGCACTGGGTACATTGTTCAATTCTCAATTCAATTTCTCAAGATGTTTGATTATTGTACAGTCTTCAGATTTCATTACACTTTACTTTCAGTGTGTATATATAGCTGGTGTCTTGCCAAGGTTCCAAAGGCTTGCCTCTTTGAAAAGTTTTATTTCCCTGTTTCACGGACAGCTCTTTCTAGGCTAATCAGAAGCCAGTACTTTGGTTCCGTGTCCTGGTCCAAAATGAAATCCTGCCTCCATACAGATAAACTGGTTTATGTTTACCAGAGCCTCGAGGGAAACCAGAGGTGAAAATGACAAATGACAAAAGAATGAGGAATGTGATTCGAAGCAGGGAAAGGGAAAATGAGAAATAGATATTCCTCATGTGATTCCCGTTTGCCAACTGCGGTTCCGGCTGCCCCATTTAGAAAAAGGTGGCTTCACTACGTGCTCTTGGTCTGTGTGTTTCTGCAGGGGAAATATGTTGTTTGCTGTTTACAGAGTAGCCAACCTGCCTGAAGGTAGTAGGCACTAGATCGTAGGGAAGCCTCCGTTTTGAAGGTATGACACCAGTGTCAGGTTAAGATTTTTGGTACAGATTCAGTCTTTCATAATGAACGTTTTGTAATAGGGTCAGACGTGCAGGTTATATACACTGAAAGTAAAGTGTAATGAAATCTGAAGACTGTACAATAGTCATCAGGGTGCAATGCAGGAATTTTGGCATACAAAATTTCCCTAGAAAATTTTTGTCCTCTTGATAAGGAGGTCATGTTCTCTGGCCTGTACATGTTCATTTCTGCACTTTGAGAGTATAACTTTATTTGGGGAAACTTTAAGCTGTCACACGATTCTGGACATAAATTCAATTCAATTCAATTAAAAAAACGCAATTTTTAAAAAAGCACATCATTTAAACTCAGCGTAAAACACACACATTCTCAGTAACAAAAGTGCCTTTCTTAGGAAAGTCAGTAAAGGTGGAGTCATCAGAGAACAATACATGTTTCACATTGTCCATAGCCTAAGATTTGTCATTGGCCTGAGTGGCTTTAGTAGCCCAACCATGGATATTGGCCCTGTGGAGCTCCTGAGGAACCGATTTGGTGGAAACAGGACAGTCGAGGTGCGCATTTAATTCTGGAGTGAGTTGGGCAAGCTGTGGTTTTATGTTTTTTGGATACAATCTGGGCTATTACCCAGACATCCCAGTCAGACAGCTTCCTCTTGTATCCACGGTTACTCCTGTTGGATGTGGTCTGTCTTTCATAGGAGTATGCCGTCATTACCCTGCAGATACTGTGACTCTCGAAACACCACAAAGACTCGCTATCATGGTCACAGATACACCAATGGGACACACACCCACAATTTGTCTTCTTTTGAACTCTGTCTTCGATTATGTCGTGTGGATTGCAATACTTAATGTATAGCTGTACCAAAGGCGTCATAATGCCTAAATTGATTTTAATCTCCCCCCCCCCCCAAAAAAAGTGTATTTATTGCCTTAAGTCATGAATAGCTTTTTATATTATATAGATGTTTGCCAACGCCTCCCCCCTCCCCCCCGAAAAGACTCAGCCCCCCCCATCTATTCATCTGTAACTATACCCCTGAGCTGGGCTATTACCTTCCTATTCTGCTCTTACTGATCGAATGTACAGTGAAGACTGGCCACTATAGGCGTGACACCTCAAACTCTATAAATCAGGTTTGTCAGTTTCGTTGTCCAACTCCTGCAATATATCCCAGGAGGCATGAGCGTAAATTACGGGGGGGGTGGTGGGGTTGTAGCCCCCCCAATGTTCCAGCCAAAGTTACACCTTTGCCAAGAGGACATTAAGTCATTTGATCTACGTCTGTAAGATCCCTTAGTCAGTGCCTGAAACATCAACACACCTGTTGCATGCTAATTGCTACTGACAAACCCCATGTTTACAAAACCTGGGACACCCAGGTACGTCTGAAAGCCTCCCGGGACTTGGCCTCGGACTGCATGGCGGTGAAATCTGCCGTGGGACTCAGATGTCAGTGTGATTCTATGATTAAATTCTTACTAATTGATGAGTCAAACAGCAGTTACGGTGTTACTTTCCCTTAAAATATGACAAACCAGAAAAGCCTCCAGCCCACTAATTCAGCAGGAAATGCCAAATAATTCAGAAAATTAGTTTCATCTTATCACTTGCACCACGATGGTGAGGAATGTGATGAATATGTCCTGTAAAATGTATTAGCAAGAGGAAATCAGGTATCTATGGTGGATTGCATGCCTCGATAGGGACTCCCCTCTCAGTCTCTCCTTTACTCCACAAAGACCTGCATCTGCAGGTGATAAGCTTTACTCTCAGTGCTGTGCATTGCAGGGAAACTTCAGCTCCCTAAAATTAAAGTATAATACTCGTGTAGTGGCTACTCATACATCACAATAATCCCAGCATGGTTTTTTCAAGGCATTGTGCCATGATGTTTAGGTCAGAAATAATTCTGATCATCACTTAATGCTGCTATAACAAAGGTTTAATTTTTCTTTTGTTCATGCCAGCAAATTCCCCACTTTGTTTCTCCTGCGATAGGCTACGCGCAGGCTGTCCAAATAATAAACCCCGGTAATATGCGGCAGAAATAAGAGAGAGAGAAAAAAAAAACATTTGCAACTGAAATGCCATTAAGTGGGCTGGGCCCTGTCCTCTTCCCTTTTCCCTAACTATAAGTTCGGTATGGAAACGGGCTTGTTGAAACGGACATCAGTCAGGGGGAAATTCGTTTTACTAATATGAGTTCAGCATCTGCCATGCAGCTACACATTGTGAGTACCTTTTCACTTCATTACACAGGCTGAAGATATGTCATTCATTACTATTTATGTAAGTTTGCAGCTTTTAGCTACGTTTCTGCACCACTAAGCACGAGAGACAGACTGATGCTTTAGGTGCAGACACTCACACGCCCCTTCGGCCGGTCCCACTTCATCTTAACTTCACCTCTGTTTTTTTCTGTCGTTTTAATGCAGCCTACATCACAACAGTCATTTTTCATATTCATATCGGTGGTGTTAAGTTTATTGCGTTAATTATATGCGTGATGTTAGCTTGCTGAAATGTTAAGTTAGATTGTTATGTGCGTGTTTTTCGTCTCTATCCTGCACGCCGTGTGTGTAAATGCCGCGATGTGCAGTATGTCGCAATAGGTATTCATTTGCTGTGGGTCAATATCATTTTCGTCACTGATGAAAGAGAAGGAGCCTTTCCAGATGAACCTGGGAAAACGTACACAGGCTACGTCAAAGGCTACCTGTCCTGCGGAACTTGTTCCCAGATGAACCGTTGGATAACTGAAACCATTTCAATGAAAGCCCACACTATACTCATAAAGGAAGGGAACGTAAACAGAGCCTTACAATAACTTCCCCATGCGAATCAAGGCAGCGATGGGATGGGCGGCAGGAAGGGATGTGGAGTATAAGGCTAGTATTCTGTGCTGGCGGACCTCAGATATTCCTGCAAGCGTTTTTGTGACTGACACCGCTCCAAGAAGCATGAAATTCATTCACCACTTCACCGTAGATCTTTTGCTCCTGTTTAAAATACCTCAGCAAAGTTGCTGATCTGTTGAAAATCTGTTGATCTGGTGGAAATTAAAGGAATTAATGAGCGTGGCTCAGCACCTGCGCTTGGGCTGTGTTAAAGGGACGGCGCCTAATAACACCGAAGTGACATTTTGTGGCTGCATACTATATAATTCTTACTAAGATGAACTATTAATCAGACTGTTGATGTTTTAATGCATATGTACAAGTACAGAGGGCACCTCTCAGTGTAACAGTGATACAAACCAAACACCTGTCTTTTGAGGGTAGGAGATAGTTCTGTTAGCTAACAGAGAGGGTGTAATTAACTTTTCCACAGGACTGGAAGGATGCTGAACAAAGGGGGTATTTGTGTTCCCCCTTACATTGGTGGAGAAATCACTCATCCTCCTCCTAATACTAAATCCATGTCCTTGACTGGAATAATTTTGAAAATTTCAGTTTATATGGCTTAGAAAACCTGTTGCACTATTATTAAGTGTACTATGCCCAGGAGATAAACCAGAATCCCCTTTACCACCAGTGATTTCTATAGCCGCTGTTTTTGTCCACTTATTGTGGAGAAACCTTTCTGGGATGGTTTGCACAGGTGACTGGACAGTGGGAAAAAGGCCGGCTTTTAGTCACGCTTTTGTTGCGCTGTTGTCTCTGTGCACACAGTTCAAGCATGAAAATCAAAGAAAAACAAACCTTCTTTTTCTCCGTGGGTTTGGGCACAATGCTGAATGCCGCCGGCGTATTGCATAACTGTTGGATGTGCTAACACGGGGTGTCACGGGTCTTTGTGTGAAATGCCACCGACTGGATGGATAGTTACGTAAAGGCACAATTGCGATTTTTAGCGAGACTGGGCGACATCCATCATGCGAGAGTCCTGTCTGGCCCATGTTTGACGAAGGAACTGCTCACAGAAGCTCTCCCATCTGGGGTCTTATAGTCCCCATGGCCTGGGGGCAGGGGCAGGGGCAGTGGGGGGGGGGGGTCCATTTTCATTATCTGTTTTCAGCTGTGTATGGACCAGAGGGTCCTGCCACAGGGTGCCAAGAAAAATCCTGGGGCTTGTTTATTTTTCTGGGGCCTCAATCAAAAAAGTCAATTCAGGGATATAATATCATCCAAATCCCCCCCCCCCAACTAAATAAATAGCAAATGAGCAGAATCAGTAGCTGACTTGATTGTTAGCAGAACATGCTGGTTCAGCATCACCTGTTTTTACGACTGTTTGTACCCAACTTGGGTCCCCATGCAAATGCGTGGTTCGAGTGATGGTAAGCGCTGCCAGAGGCGACATCCAGATGCTCCGACCCATTGGCTTGTCTCCCTCTGTCTTACAGCTACTTGCCACCTCCTTTGCCTGGGCCGCCAGCCACCAGCAGCCCCCCACTTACCACTTCCTTGACCCCGTGAGCCAGCAGGCGCTGGCATGCGAGCAGTGTCCCCCCGGCACGGCAGTGCGGAGCCACTGCAGACCGGACCGGCCCACGGAGTGTGTGCCGTGCCCGGACAGCCACTTCTCCGAACACTGGCACTGGGGCGACTCGTGCCGGCACTGCACGGCTGTCTGCAAGGAGCGCCAGCTGGTGGAGAGGGAGTGCAACAGCACGCATGACCGGCTCTGCAAATGTGTGCCAGGGCACCACCTAGAGGTGGAGTTTTGCGTGCGACACTCAGCCTGCCCCCCCGGGTCTGGGGTGGTCCTGCCTGGTAAGTGCAAAGGCTAGAGGTCATGCTGGCAGGCTGTTACTCTGCCAAAGGCAGCTCTTTTACAATCGACAACTCTATTAAAAATAAGGGGCAAGGACATGATAATTATATGTGAAACTGCGTACGTACCAGAAGATAGAGAGAGAGCTAAGGAGCGTGCGCTGATTATAGTGCGTTGCTGCACCCACCATACAACAAACCACCTCAGGGATGAGAACCTGAGTGCAGCCATGCAGTGGGTAATACCTCAGCACCACACTAGTCCAAATGGACCAGTGAGAGGTTTTTCCAGTGATTGGAGTGCCAATCCTGCCCCCATCCGGCAAGTTTTTCCTAGTAAGATGGAGGACTTCCATATAAGGCTTGATGTAGATTAACGTCATACCCAGGACCAAGCAATAGCAGGTTAAGGGCCTTACTCATGGGCCCAATGGAGTAGAACCACTCATAGCATTCATAGGATTCAAACCAGCAACCTTCCGATTGCTGGGACAGAGCCCTAGCCTCATAGCCACCACTCTGCCCAAAATAAGCTAATAAAATGTTTTTCTTTTCCTGTATGTTACGGGCAAATAGTCCCCCTTTTGTCCTGAGGAGCAAGGCTACACATTGATAGCTATTCAGTATTTTCATGCAATCAGACTCTCGTGCTTCAGTACAATCCTCCATCTCTTCAATTCCCATAACCGTGGGACAAGATAACATTGTAGGAGGGCAAAGCCCATTTGGCTCTGCATACAAAACATGTACGAGTAATTATTACAGAAGCATAAATAGGCACTAACAGGAAGTGTCTTTGGGAGGGGGGGGGGGGTACCCCAACTTCCCACCGAGTCACTGAACTGACGGCACAGGTCTTCGAGATTCGCCCCTTGGTCGCTACCTTCCTGATTTAGCTCGCCAGGTTGTGAGGGCCGCCAGGTTCATCTGGGGTGCATGTACAACTTGTTTCTACAGTGACAGCATGGGTGCCAGGAGGCAGTCAAGAAGTATTAGTTTTTTTCATTTGTCTCCCCACGATTTCAGCTATCTCGCAGTACAGAGCAATCTGTTATTTCATTACTAACCTTTCCCAGAATTCCGCTGAGTTTTTCTAATTGCCTCTAGTAGCACCATAACCTGGACAGAGAACAGAGAAGAACCTTTCTGTCTTTCATATTCCTCATTTTATCCTGAGGTGTGGTTGTCCTTCCTTGGGGAAACGAGTGTGATGTCTTATGGCAGGAACAACGTAAGCTAGATAACGAGAACCTGATCAGTCTCTTGGTAGCCAGGGAAATGCCTCATGGATTCACACAAAGTATGCACTATTAAAAGAAAAGAGAGGGCCATTCATATGTTGGCAGAGGCAGGAACTAGTAACTGAATGTGGAGGATTTGGACCTTTGGCGTCATTAAAGTCATACTGCAGAGCAAAAAGTCATGAACTTCTGGACAATTGATATATAGTTACCATAGCTGTGACCTACTGGGAAAAGTCCTGAACTTCAATGGTAGTAGCCCACCATTTGGTAATAGCCCACCATTTGGTAATAGCCCACCATTTGGTAATAGCCCACCATTTTATAGTAGCCCACTATTTGGTAGTAGCCCACCATTTGGTATCGCATCACCTAAACACTGTGTGGTGCTGAAGGCCACTGAGAGAAAATGGGTGCTGAGATCTTACAATAATAACTAGGGGAAAAGGGAATATGGAACTTTGGAAGGCCCCTTTCTGCAGCTGTATGTTAAAATGCAAACAGGCCAAACGAGAAACAAGTTTCAGCGTGGTATCATAGTGATGTAACTATGAAAACATAATTCTTTTCTGTGTATGATAATGAGTGTGTATCAGTATATGTCAGGAGGACAGGTAACTAGCACTCCTTATGTAAGGTAGTGGTGTGTGTACTGGCCTGCTCCACGACCAGTACTCTAAACCTATGGTGGTCCCAGTGACATAGAATAACCTGCATTATCGCCAATAACTATTGTTGCCAGATCCACGTTGGTGGACTTTGGTGCATGCAGACCACAGTGTTGGTGGTCAGAGAAACTTGGGAAGGTCTCTTCCAGCAGGCTTCCGTAAACAGGACCCTACCACCTGGTTGCGGGCTGTCTTGGTTCCTCTCTTTGTACTGCACTCATCTGTGAACAGAGAGACCTTCTGAGTTCAGGTGTGACAAAAAGACGGCACAGTGTTGTCTGTGAGGCAAGCATTCATTTGTACTCTAGTCAGTGGAGATGAGAAGCTGGCTTTCCATGATAACTTTGTGAGGGTTCAGTTGTGAGTTTAATGAGTACTGGCCATTTCAAATTTGCCTCTCCACAACAATTATGCTATATGGTATTTAAATATAAAATCTAAATATAGTTTGTTTTTTCAGTTCTCCATCTGGTCTCTCAGTTAGCTCAGCTGATTGTGTGTGATGCAGAAATGTATGTTTTACTTGAGTCCTCAGGCATGACCCAGTTCCTCAGTTATTTGTCTAGTGAAATGAGTATCTCTGTCAATGTCAATGCTACCTGGATTCCCTAATCACCACACAAAATCTCTCAGTAGAATTTGTGCAACTGTTCTTACTGTACATGTTCCTTCCTGCAAGGAAAGTCTTCTTCCTGTGCCAAACAGGTATTCGTAGTCACTTATTCATACACTGTATTTACATTCACAACATTTAGTTATTTGCGTAAAGTCAACCAGAATTTTTACAAAAGGTCCCCGATTAGAGAGTGGGCTCAAATTGGCTTTCTCACAAACTTCCATTGACACATTACACGGCTAGCATACCTGAGCTGCCATTATGGAAAATCATGGCACCAATTCCAAAATCCAGGGATTAGGGCATGGGGTTCAGTCAAGTGGCCATCCTAGGAGCACCACAGGTCTTTTCCCATCACCGGTTAGGTCCGCTGAGGCTTTGCCTTTTGTGACGCTATCCATGTAATAGAGAGGGTCCTGACATTTGACAATAGCTAGAATAGAGGGCTACTGATTGGAAGTTAGGTGATTTGCAATTAAAATGGCGTGTTGGATAGGTTTGCCAAAGTCATGGTCAACACTAAAAGTATTGCAGGAATCAGTAGTAGTAACTAATAAATAGTAATGGTGTATCCTGAGGTGAGGATAGATGCCCACGAAAGGCAAATAGCTCAGTTATTTGAGAAGAAATCTTGAAGGGCAGGGCATCTCTTTAAATTATGTTGTAAATTGTTGCATAAGGAGTATCGGAAAGGTAATACTAGGCCAAGTTTAGCCATTATCAACTAGGATACATGGGGTGTGCTATCTGCTAATGTCGAAGGAGAGAAGACAGGTCAAGAAATGAACAATGGGTTAAAGCTGCAGATTGAGAGGCAGTGACTGTCAGGGAGGGACTGAGCAGGAGTGAAGTGGAGGAGTCAACATAGAATGCAGCGTCAGCAACTGCATGATGAAGGGAGGGTAAGAAAACAGATTGAGCAAAGGCTTCTCATGAAATAAGAGCTGGAATGGTTCGGTTGTAAGGAGGTTTGCCAGTGTCTTTTCTGGCGAGATAAACAAGAGGTTTGGTAAGCAGGACACAGTCAGATATCCATTACCCAGGAAATGTGTCCTGATTATGTGACCGCTTTCTAACAAAGCTGTCATTTTCCACCTTGCCTTTGTTTTGGATAAAGCAATAAGACTCTGATATGCTGTAATGAGGGATGATCGGGAAATCAGGGGATTGGTTGCGAGCAGAGTCAGCTGGGAGTGATGCTTGTCCTCTGAGTCAGCTTCAATAGATTAGAGAGGCAACTCCATGTCTATCGGTGAGGAAGTCTGGTCTGTGTGTACTGTCTTCCCTGATAAGTGAAAGCCAGGAAGGTCAGAAAAGAAAGCAGAGCAAAAGTCAGTGACCGGAAAGTGTATAGTAATGAACTAGTATAGAGGATAGAATGACTACTGGATGTGGGACTACTGGAAATGGTAAAACTATCCTAAGATGATAAAATTATGTACAAAACTACAGGTGTTGGGGGGGGGGGGGGGTGTTAAACCTCAGTGCTTGTGCTCCAGGTCTCTTGAGCAAAGCCCTTAACCCCACCATGCATGCTCCCACCTATGCCCCATGGGGACCAGGATCAAAAAGAGAGGCAAAAAGAGAATTTCCCCCATGGGGATAAATAAGGTATCACTATTCCATTGTATTTTCCTGGGTTATTTTGCCCTTGTCAGGATCTGGGTTACTAAGCTAATACAAGGGCATTCATCTTAAGGTCCGTCGTGAGGGTTTTGCAGAAACACTTAACAAGTTCAGAATTATCATAATCAGGTTTATTAAAGCCCATTTCCCACCCAGGTAGGTGGTCCCTAAAAGTTCCTATATTAATTCTCCTTTCGTGTCCACTCTACAACACATGATCATTTTATCATTGCTTAGTTTGGGGACATGATCACCTGTGAGATAAGCTGAGATGTTGCAGAAGAAACCCAAGTTTACATAGACAGGAGGGCATGAGAGTTCAGGGACAGAGATGTGGAATTCAAGGGGGGGGGGGGAGGTTGGGCATTGAGTAATTGTGTGGAAATCAAATTGCGTGAAACGTTAATAAGGATTGATTTGAGAAAGGCTTGAAGGGCATTACAATAATATGGTATAACACTGTGTTTTTGGTATACTGCAAAAGAATTGGGTATATAGCACATTTTTTACTGGGATGTAATGTATGGACAGAATGATGGTATGAAAAATAGTTACTGTGAAAGGCTGATGCAGTGTTGTGAGGTTGTAGGTTGTGAGCGGAGCAAGGAGGTGACAGTGACAGTGCTGTCCGCGCAATACAGTGTCGTCATTCAGGCGGCATCTCATTTTTGCTAGTTTTGGTAAAATTACATCAGAACTCAACAGTCAATATACTATTTATGTGGAGGAAGCAATATTTAAGACTTAAATAGATATTTAAAAAATATTTTCCAAATAAATAAATATTAATAAATCCAGTAAGTCACATTACTACAAAGTAATTACAACAAGTATAGCAGTGATAGTATAATTACAGTAATAATACTCAGGGCCATGGGAAGGGCATGAGTGTCCTGCCAGATCCAGGGGGCCCAGCCTTTTATAGGGGACCCACAATCTACTGTGGAGGGGTCTCCCACTCGCCACAGTCTGCCAAAGGCCCCCCCTCCTCCGTTTGGCACATTGGATCAACCATGGGACCAATATATCTTCAGCTTAGAAGTTGAAAGTGTCAACCCACTCAAGCAGGGGGGCAGCTAGTCCCTGACAATAAGAATCCATGGATCATTTCCATTGAACACCAGCATGTGCCAATCTAATTTAATTACTGTATTTATGGCGTCTTTCATAGCTGTTACATAGGGTGACATCTGTGCAGGGAGCCGCTAGAGGTTTTGGGCCCAACAAAAGCGTGTGGTATTGGGCCCCCAACTCAAATTTCTTTCTGAAATCATGCTAATTTTCCCTTCGCTTTGTTGCCTCTGGCTGTGTTTGCCTTTAGTTCCAGGTGATTATGAATTTGGCATGTAATTACATGATTATGTGTTTTTTCCCGGGCACAGGCACAGAATTTTGGTTTCATTATGATTCATCTTAAAATGAGTGTGGCTTCAAGGAAGACAAAATTTCCTGGATTATATCAGTTGATAAAGCTGAGCAGATGCAAGATGTGTACCCAGTCATGCGGCATAACCCCAGGCTACAAGCTTTCCTTGTCCAACTTGCTCATGTGTGTATTACTTACAGAAAAGTTTTCTGAGGGCAGGATGAAAAATAATTGGTTCAGAGAGATAACCAAGACATCTAATTGGTTGGTCCCACATCCTCTAGCTGCTTGGACCCACCTCATCTACAATCTGATTGGTTATTTCTGCCCTCAGAACATTTTTGTGTAAGTAAAACTCCCATGAGCGTCTGGATTGCTACATATTTCTTTCAGGCACAATGAGACAACAGACTTTGAAATACTTCCCACTGTTTACAGAGAGATTAATTCTAATGCTTTATTTATTGTGGAAATATGACCTGAGTTGTGGAAACGTCTCAAAAGAATGTAGACTTGAGTTGTGTAAGGAGACATCTGTTAGCTTGTTATTGGGGAATGTTATACTGTTCACAGCAGAATGGACAAAGCAGAATGCATATAGCCTGCTTGCAAAGGTCTTTGCATTGTCAGGGACTGAAAGTTGCTTGTCTTGTATTGGGGTTTCCCTGGGTTTTGCAGTTTGAAGGGGAGTCGTATGTTTATGACATGAACCTTGAACTATGAGTACTTTGATACTACAGCAAAGTGCCGATCAACGGTGAGCTTACAATGGATATTCCCCATGACCCTGACTAGGATAAAGAGTCTGAAGGTGGCTGTGTACATTTTGGTTAAGTCTGGCACCTTTCTGTGCTCAGGAATTGATGCTCTAATCCTCTCCACCTTCACATCTGTTCTGCTCTCCCATATCGTCCCTCGTGATGGAGCTTTCATTCCTTGTTCATCTCAAATTAAAGCCTCCCTTCCTTCTGACCCATCTATAGCAGGTCTTACAACAGAGCAAGTGGGGTTTTTTTTTCTCATTTTGGGAAAGCCAAGGTTACGCTTTACCCGGGATCAGTTTGTGTGTGCGTGTCGCACAGCTGACTGAGCACACCCAGCGTGTCCACACTCGACAAATGAATCACCATGCTGTGTTTGGTAATTTTCACCAGAAGTCACGGTGTGGATTGTAACCTTGAGACTTCCCCGCTTAGTTAATTATTTGCCAAAGAAAATATTGGAAGTGTCACTTCCTGCAGTTAAAGCCTTCGCCTGCTCTTCACTGTTACTGGGCTGCCTGCACTAAGAATGATTTCATTTCGTGCCAATGAGTCAATCAACCCAATCGTTAAAGAGGGAGGAAAAATAGAAGCACCTATATCCTCTTCCTGTTTTCTTAGGCTCCCCGGAGCGGAACACTCTTTGTGAGAAGTGTCCCAAGGGATATTTTTCCAGCGTGGCCTCTGCTGTGGAGCCCTGCATCCCACACCAGGACTGCAGTGCCCTGGGCATGCGGACACTGAGGGCCGGGACAGCAGCGCGGGATGCCATATGCGAGCGGGAGGACGAGTGCTTCCCAGGACACGCCATGTGCCACACAGGTGAGTAAAATCTGGCTCAATGCCCTCTCCACCAATCATATCCTGAGGCTGATACTTCAGGGATTAATCACAGAGGAAAGCTCAGCCATTGGTCTCAGAAGAGGATGATGACACTGGGTCATCGAGTCGGTTTGTTGGTGCACCGCTGACTGCTTATTCATCACTCTCTCTATTCACATTCCTTCGCACCAGGGGTCACCAACATTTTTGAAACTGAGAGCTACTTCACAGGTACTGAGCCATACGAAGGGCTGTCAGTTTGAAACACCCTCCTAAATTTATCTAAACCTCATGTATAATAAGCATCCATCCATTTTCCAAACCGCTTATCCTAATGGGTCGCGGGGGGTCCGGAGCCTATCCCGGAAGCAACGGGCACG